>JAIUCT010000013.1:8533972-8550324 GCA_021307375.1 Tetraneura akinire | reverse complement strand
TTATTATTATTATTATTATTATTATTATTATTATTATTATTATTATTATTATTATTATTATTATCAATAACTAATGTGAATATATTGTGATATCTTTATTATCTTGATTTAAGCTATAAATTTATATAACTATTTATTCCTATACTTATTAATATAACTCCTAATAATAGTAGTATTACGTATGGTATATGAATGGTTCAAAAGATGAAAGTATTGTTTAAGGGTAATAAATTAATTTCGATTTAAAATAATCAATTTTTCTTCACATAACTAAATATTTTTTATCGAGTGAAGGTAAAAAATAACACGTCTATAATTATTCATCTTAGACACATGTACGAGTATGAATATGAATTTAAATCGTAAATAATTCGTTTTTCCGTTTTTAAATATTTTATATTTTTAATTAAATTATTTAAAATACTACAGTGAAAGATGATGTTAACAAATAATAAAGTTTTGAGCAGTGAAATTTCAATTTTATTATTTTTAAAATTATTTCATAATACTTTAAAAATTAGCATTTTCAAGATTCTATACCTATCTATATAAACAATAAAATTTTTGATAAAACAACAATTGAAAATTTTAAATTGATTGTGTGTAGGTATATAACTTTATATCTTTGAATAAATTAATAGAGATAATAATATAAAATATTTTTTTAATGAAAATATGTCGAAATAATCAGGATTTCTTTATTCAAATATTTATTAAAATTATACGGAATGGGAATAGAATTATTACGGACGGAAAGAAAACAATGAAATTCATGTTTTTGAAATAAGTAAATTTTATAATTATAAAAAACATTAATATAAAATATTACTATCTAAATATTAAAAGCATAACAGTAAAAGTAATATTATTACTATATAAAAATTAATATATAATTTGGAGTTTGCAGTTGTTAGTATTTTTTTTTAATATTATATAATCAACTATAATTAAATGTAACTTAAGTGCGTAAAGCCATCGGTTATAATATCGCTTTAATGGTATTTTAAATTGTCGTTAAAGAAAATAAAAACCATATTTAATTTTTCTTCAGTAAAAAAAAAAAAAAAAGGAAAGAAATACAAATATTACTGAGGTTTTTTTTTTAAAAATATTTAATTATAAATTATAGTTAGGATTAGTCGGTACTTACATACCGCTTTGAATAAATATAAAATATTCCAAATTAAATATTACATTTAGTTTTTAGGAAATTACTATTGTTCGTGCTTATATGCTAAATCGTTAATAAACCATTGTTTATGTTATATAAAACTCATCATTATTTAATACGATTAATGGTAATAATATGTTATACCATTATATATTAATATTTTGAAACGATATTTAAATAGATTTGCGTTTTTTTATTGCGTTATAAATAATAATAATAAAAAAAAAAAATACACTTTAATTCATAGTATATTTCTTTTCGTGAAAATATGAAAGGATAAATATTCATAAATAAATATAAGAACGCATATTTCGAGAAATATTTTATTTGATTGAAATTTCTTCTACACATACACGTATGTATTTTTTCCATAAACTTTAAATAAAATATTACGCTATTAAAGTATTAAATAATGAATTTTATTTATGATTTTGTTTTGAGTCACGTAATTTCATTAAAATTAATCTAAAAAAAACAAATTAATTACTTACTATTTATATAATAAAATATCAGGTATAATATAAGTATTATTATTATTAATGTACCTACTCATAAATTCATAATATAGGTTAATATTTTTACATAATACGTAGTTTAACATTAATGTATTAATTTAAATTATAAATAGAATATTCCATTTTTTTTTATTCCATTTTTTTTTTTTTATTATGTTTTGATACAATTAGTATGATATGATTATAATATAATCTCGGCATACAGTTGAAGGAATAATTGAATTTTAAAATGAAAATTGTAAAATTGTCAACAATCATTCATGAAGTGAAGTTTTAATTGAAATTTCCATTTTAGAAGTTTTACTAATTGAAACTGGAACCGACATCAAAATGTTAATTGGATTTTATTCCCAGGATGCATATTATTATTTGATTGGTGTTGACCGCTCCTTTATTATTTGAGTTGACTATAATATATTATATATAATATGTAATCCTTTTTATTTTATTTTTAATAATAATTTACTATGGATAATGATAAAAGTTGTATTCGATGAAAATTAACATTCCATTTATAGCTCGATAATTATTTTAGTACATAATCTTATTTTAGTATCTTTATATGCACATGGTTGTACATAAAGGAGGACATTAAAAAGGGGAATCATTTTGCATTCAAACGAGGCCTTTTAAAAGGAAAAAGACAGAAAGAAAGCCATTTCAGTTGCTTGTTGTAATGATGAGGTAGGGTGAGGATCGGTGGCGGAATATGTATATATGGCGTGAGTGGCAGTGAGAGGGAGTTTTCATCTTAGTGCATTGGGTAGGGCAAAGAATAAGAACTCTAAAGTAATATGATTCGTCGCCATAGCAACCCTCTTGTGTTATATATTATCCAAACACATATAAATGTATATAAATGTACACTAAAACTCACACACACAGAACTGTCAGACATTTGCTATAATATATCCAACACGCACACAGATACACACATATGCAGCTTAGAGAGAGGAAATGAGCGACTGGATGACTGGTGGAGGAAAGAATGAGGGTGAGTAAGCAAGTAGAGAGAAAGAGAGACTTAGCATTTACTTTACCGGAGGAACCGATCGTTAATGTGTCAGAAAACATTCCACATTCTGAAGTTATACACAACTTTCAGCTACCCCTTGATAATATTAAGGGACCAAAGGACGAAACACTGTTTCTTGAATGTATTTAAGGTATTTCAATTTGTGCAGCGCCAAATCGTTTTTGGGATTGTGATGAAAGTTTTCGTCTGTTCGACTGCTTTACAAAACAATAATATTACTACAAGTACATTTGTATTGGTGTTCAATGTGATATTTTATTTGTAATAGAAGAAATAAATTTTTTTTTTCTCAGTTTTGTGTCACAGGTATAATTATTCTTTTTGAATTATTACTTCAATCCGAATAATAATAATACGTCGATTATATTTTGATAGGTAGTAAATAGATATATTTTTTTTTAATTTGATTAATTTGCATTTATTTTTTAAATGTATCAATGATAAAGGCATTTTCAAGAGACAAAAAAAAAAAAAAAAACGAAAAAACAAAATCTATAATAAATACACGATATTATTAATACTACGGGAATATTGTGCCAGAGTATTTTGCTCCAATAAAATCATATTTAAAGTTACTTGCTTTTAAATATAGAGAAGTTTTCTAATATAAACTAATGATAATTAGCTGGATTAAAATAAATCACAAAAAATAAAATAACTACAATTTTTATTTTATTGGTACAAAAAACCCCTCTTCTTCACATACTCAAATAATAGTTGCATCACATTGTCACATACGATTGAAAGTTATCATAAAAATGTTTCATCCAAAAAGGTATGTTGTTTTATTGTGACTAATGAATATTTTATGAACATAAAAACATTATACAACTGACAAGAAATAGTTGAGAAGAAATAGTTTAAAATGTAAATTTAATTAATTTAATAAATTATCTATATTATTATAAACCGACAAAGTATAATTTAAAATATATTTCATAATATATGTAATAAAATGGAAATAAAATATTTTTGAACAAAACAAGTAGATAAAGCTGATCAAATTCCCAACATCACTTCAGTCCTCGAAGAAGACACTGCTTATCCAACCAGATAAAGGGTGGATTAATAATAGATATCGATTGTAATATTGCGTTTATAATTATTTCTACCTATAATAATTTATTATTTTAAATTATAAAATTCAATACAAAGCCATAAAAATCGATTTTCTATAAAAAAAAAAAATAATAAAATAAAAGGCCAATGGAAAATAAATAAATACTCGTTTAAATATTTATTTTAGTTGTAAGATTAATATTTATTACTAAATTTGTATTTATAATACTGTAAATTGTGAATTTGAAAATTATTTAGAAATATCTACTTCTTAATTTGAATTATTAGCTGGTTATAAATTAAATCCGAAATGAGACCGAGATGTAAATGTGAGATATTTATTTTTATTTATTGTCATTTTATTTATAAATCGATGCTATACATTAATAAATAAAACCTTTTTTTTTAAATACGATTTAATCAGATTTTAATGTTTGTATGTATGGCACTTTTATCTTATATCCTTACATAATATTATGGCGTCTACATATACAATAGCGATATACAACCACATACACTTTATGAAGTTAATAAAAAATAAATATAAAATATCATAACGTTTTCAAAAATTTACAATTTCAAAAACTTAATAACATCAATAATTATCATTAATTAATGTTATATATTCAATAAATACGATTTGGAAATAATTATTTATTGTGCTGTGTTCTGTGTATAATTTATTTATTACAAATAAATTAAACATACTGAAGTAGTTTATTAGTACAGAAAATTATTGTTAAAATTGATAATTATTGCACGATGTTATATACTGTATTTTATATTAAAATAGCCATTTGGCGTCTGTTAATTAAAATAAAAATCAGTGAAACTGTAGAAGTAATTTATTTTCAATTATAACTATTTATAAATCTGACGTGATATTTTAATGTGTAAGCTGCAGTAAACAAAATTCCGAATGTGATTGTAAAAGTTTTACCATAAACCATTAAAATGTCAAATAAAATAATTTTATACAAGTTTCAATAGAAAATACGTTTCAGTTTCAAAATAATATAAATATAAATATAAATTTTGATTATAAAATTACGAATAAAATTTAAATAATTCAATTTAAATAATAATTCCTAAATAAAAAGTATTTCAATAAATTATTAAAATTTTAATTAAATTAAATGTATAATTTAAACTATACTGTTTCTCCAATATTATATTTTATATATAATTGTGCTTATTAGCAGTGAATAATAAAAAAAAAAAAACATTTATAATCTTCTATAATATTTATAATACTTTTCATATTTTAGGGTATTTCGTGTTGATTTACTTATAATTTTATTGTAACATAGTTTTTGCTAAAAAGAAGCGTTTTTAAATGACATAAATAATTTTTTAAATTATTAGGCAACGAATTACATTACATTATTATTACTATTTTTAATTTTTTTATCTTGATATTTTGTAAAAACATTAATAAATCTTTTTTATTTTATTTCATTTTTTTTTTTTTTATCTTATCTGAAATATCATAAAACAACATTTTAATTTATATAATCACGTATGATGACATATTTGATAAGAAAAATTTTTGTTTTCAGGCTTAGTAACAGTTTATCAATATATAGGATTAATAATATTCTATTTACGCCGAAATGAAGACATTAGACGAATCTTCCCTCACGCCACAATCCTTCACAATATATTTAAAATCATAATAAATCTTTATGTTAATTATTGTACCACCTTATGCGTGTAATGTATATTATATAACTGTATAATTTTCTGAATTAAAAAAAAATATAAAAATAAATTCAGTAATTATTTATCCCGTGTGAGTTACAAAATGTTAATTATGTAATATTTATAAATAGTATATACCATATACTTAATAAATACTATTGTTAGGTTATGTAAACTAGAAAAGAAACAAATTTCGATCCCATATTAATATTAAAAAATCATAATATAATTGATAAAATTATATTAAGAAAATAATAAGAATGATAAAATATGAAGTGTATAAAATGTTGTTCATGAGATAAATGTTAATACCTATATATGTAAAATAGTTCGAGTAGGTAAAGAGGTATACATTTATATCTTATTAGGCCAACTGCCTAATTACATTAAAATAATGATTTTTAAATTACTAAACAAATGATATTTAATACTTTTAATTATTTTTATACAAATACAAACTTTATATACAATGAAATGTAAAATTTATTGTATTTTTATTATTATATGTAATACGTAGTTAATAGTATTAAGGTAAAAATGAAGTGGTGATAAATATATAAAGAGATACAGTGAAATAATTAAAAATTAAATTAAAATTATTTAAAAGTATAGTATGACTATATTATACCGTTAAAGAATTATTAAAAAAGATAAAAATCTTAATTTTTTCCTATAAATTTTATTTTACAATAGCGTTATTTTGGTACTCTGTAGCAACAAAACTGCTATAAAATAATGGATAGATTTAATAAGTATAAATAATAAAAAGCATGGGAAGAGATACTGGTGTGAATGGGACACAGGTGTAATGAGGAAAGTGTTGAATTTTGATTACAATTTGAATGCAATTTGAATAAATCATTACATTCGTGAAAACGATTTTGAGCGAAGTACTGTCAGATTTGGGTATTTAGGTGACTCATTTAGGAGTTTTATGATAAATTATTTATATTGAACGTGGAGACTGATAAATGTAAAAATTTTAATCGGTACATATATTATCTCAAAATCCTTTTCACGAATGTAATGATTTATCATTGCATTCAAATTGTAATTAAAATTCAACACTCTCCTCTTTAAACCTGTATTCCTTCCCTTTCTTTTTACATTTTACTTTCGGCTAAACTATCGTTATTTAACTTCTATTTATTATCAATCGCTTATTATAAAAAAAAAATAAAAAAATAATTTTTTAATTTTTTTAATTTACTTTTCATAAATACATAATTAACATGCACGATAATTTAATTTTAATTGAAAACAATGAACTGTTTTTGTAATAATAAAAGACCTCTTCCTTTTGGGGAACATATATACCGTTATAATATTCCAATGTTTAAGTAGTTACTGTTGAGTGCTTTTTGAAGTGCTTGTTTACGTCTTTATGCATTGTGAAAGCGAGACAAGTATAATAATTTATAGTTTGTCAAACATCAACTTTCATTATGTTTTAAACTTTTTAATTATATAATAAAAAATAAAAATGCGTGATTGAATGACAGTATATTAATTAACTTTGAATGTGCATACAAATATTATTATATACGTAGGTACACGCGCGTTTAACAATTTGTTTTCAAATTAAACTCTTTTGTTGTTAAATTATTGTATTAATTATTATTATTATTCAGAGTTGAAATAACTACAGAATTGATTTATTATAATCAATAATTCATTATCAACACAATATAATAATAATATACATTATATTATAATTTACATTAAAGTAAAATGTTTTAAATATATATAGGAGGTACCTACTGTATATAGCGACTGTACCTTTGCTGATAAATTATTATAATAATATGTAATAATAGACGGGTTAGAGGTATTTTCAAATAATTATTACCGTTCCAAATGTCCCGTTTATATAATTTGGATTAGGAAAGCCCCTCGTTAACCCTTTTGTAAAACACGTAAGTAATAATTATAATTCAATGCCCTATCGCGGCGCGGGCCATTCGCCATATTGAAATGTTTTGCTCGATTGACAAAAGAATCATTACGCTTATCTGCAAACATTATAATAATATATAGGAAGGGTCACAATTATTTTAGAAATAGGAACCGTTCCTCGCGTATTATAATATTATAATGTATACGTTATCATATGGTCCATCCCTTTGGCTATATACGGACATCGCATTGTTCGTTTTTATTCCAACAGATGTATAAATAACACTTATTATATTGTACAGGGATGGATTTTTGAAAAATAAAAATCCACTGTTCAAACACAACGCAATAAAATAATTATATTATAGGATTTGTGCGCGTACCCTGCAAGTCTGATAGAAATTTAATTATATATCATATTTAAAAATGTCACGCCGCGTATTGTACGGTTTTAAATTAATATAGACGAAAATACGGGAAGAAACGAGTAAATTATAAATCGATGATTTGATTAAACTTAAATACAAATTATTTACTTACCTACGAGACTAATCAATAATCATAACTAGTCATAGGTCATATTATAGGTTATAAATTTATAAAATATATATTTGAATATATGTGAGTTGATAAAATTAATAATAATTATATGAATCGCATTTATAAGAACCACCTGATTAGATTTTTTTTTTTGTTTAACATAAAAATATAGGTGGTAGGTATGAAAAATTAAAATAGAAACATTAATACGCGTAATCATGTTTTTTTTTTTTTTTTTTTTTTTTTTATCTAATCATTTTTAAATATTTTTGATGCCTAATGATGTAAAATGCTAAATCATCGAATATTATTATTATTATTAAATAAATTAAAATGTAAATTTTTCATCGCTATTATTCATTTCCCGAATGTTATTTTATATTAGAATTATTAATGGTTAAAACGATTTTTTATCTGATATTGTTACATCATTGGAGGGGATGAGTGATTTATTCAATCTAGTACCTATACGAGGCTTTACCAGAGAACACATAATGCATTAATGCGCCAACCGGTTCCTGACAAACCACTAAACACAATGAATGTGTCACGTCACAATTTATTAAAAATGAAATATTTCCTTTCGTGTGTAAATAACATTAAAGATCATTAATATAATATTAAACGCGTTGTTCAAACAAACGAGGACTTAAGAATATTATTAGGATAACTTGGTAAAAAAATTTAAAAAAAAAAAAACGATTAAACGATACTTATAATATTTCGTATTTTTGAAATGATAACATTCTTATATGAGAAATAATAATTAATAATATTATAAATTTATAATATTTTAAATAATATTATTAATATTTTTGTATACGTTTCTAAAACAATATTAAAAACACAAAATACGCCTAAACTAATTACAATAAATACTAGTTTGTCAATTAATTTATTACTATTTGACTTTAGTAGGAAATATTATTGTTGATCCGTATGAAATATGAATAATGTACCTTTCTATTTTATAAATGTTAGTAGTTTATTATACTACTATACGTAGGTTATGATTTATGACTCTTCGGAGAAAGAATTTTAAACATATTAATATAATTGAATGTATACTTGGCGTTGTAATAATTTTATGTACAAAAACCCAAATCACATTTTTCGCATTTTGAGGAATTAACATTAAATTGAGTAGTTTTTTATGGATCTATTTTGCACAAACAAAGAAACGATTTTTATTTGTATTTAATTATTAATTAAATATTAGCATATAATTTACATTATAATTTTTAGTAACTTAGTAAGACTATTTATGAAAACGTGTTCAAACGAACGTGTAAAGTACTTGAATATTTTTAACACTCTATGTTTAATATAGTATAAAAGAACGATAAAATAATTATCATTATTCGAACAAAATAATATAAGTATTGAAATTATAAGACATTTTAACGATTTTTGAATTTAAAATAAAAAATAAAAATTAATTACCGTGGAGTTTTTGTAATAAACTGATAAATATTTGACATTTGTCCCGTTATAATGGAAAATGTATTTTAAGTTTTTGAGTTATGTTTTATAAGTTGTATACCGTTAACAATAATATATTAATGCGAGGGAGAAGGATTTAAAAAAAAAAAAGAAAAAAAAAACGAGAACATAATTTATCGCGCGACATAAAAAATAATTATCATTTATTATTTTATGTTGAATAGATTAAAAAAGTTTAAATAGTCGGTAGTACTATTGTGATAAAAATATTTATATAATATAATATCCTCTTTGATCAACGTTAGTGCTTCTGCAGTTAAATTAATATCTTAATGGAAAACTTTTGTTTTTGAATAAAATAAAACTATAGCTTATATAGAAATATACGAAATTAAATTAAATATGATTATATTTTATGCATTCGTAAGTAAAACACGGAGAATGCTTAGTGTTTTGTAATTTATAATAGGTAGGTACTTGATAATTTGTAAATTTAATTTAATGTTGTTTAATTCGTCCGACTATAATAATAATAATACGAGTACAAGTCTTTGTTTTGTAATATGAAAATGGTGGTATATGAAATAATATTTCCACGTTTTATTGATCGTTAAAGAAACAGATGGGTGTACCGTATTATAATTTGATTAAAAACGTAATTAATATAACGGGGCAGAGATAGAAGAATTTCAATTAAACACACAACAGAATATATTATTCGGAATATATATTTGTTGCCTATCCCGACACATAGTGATTATGCAAAACAATCATTATATTATGTATATTTATTACCTTAGACCGCAGTTTGTCAAAAACATAAATAATATATTTATCATTCGTACTACTTTCATTAATTATTATCATAATGAAAAATTTACAATATCTTAATAGGTAAATTATATACATTTTTTTTTTTATAAAATTTCATTGTAATATTACATTTTTAACTTAATTACAAAATAATATAAATTAATTAAGTATATGGAAACGCGTAGAAAATAAATTTTTAATTAAATTTTATGTTTATTTATGTTTTTTTTATATTTTTAAATAAATAACGATTTTCGTTTCCTAATTATTATTTAGAACTGAATAATAATTCGTATAATTTAAATAATATACAATAACACTATACTTACACGACGTATTATATATTTAATTTTTAATATTGTAAGAATTTACAATTTTTCATTTGATAACAATATGTAGGTATACCTTTCATATAGTATGATATATACTATCAACAATATTAGTGTTAGGTCAAAAGGTCATGTTTTTATATTTTATGGAAGAAACGAAACATAATAATATTATTATGATTAAAATTAAAATTGTTTTTTTGTGTACCTACTTTTAATAAAAACGACAAAAATTCATAAAATTTATTAATTGATTCATTAATAAATAATCGAAAACAATTTCAAAATTATGTATGTGTGTTTAACGTTTATTATTATTATATAAAACAAACATTTTTTTTTTTTTTTTTTTTTTTACAATTTATTATATTTATTATAGTTGTACGTTATAATAGTATATTTTATTGAATGATATTTATCCCTAGATATTTAGTTTATATAAAAAGGGTTGCGTTTTATATAAATGAACGCATATGACCCTTTTATCAAACAAAATCTTTACGTCACTATGTTACGAGTACATATTATAATATATTATACATACTTATACAATAAACTAATCCCTTTGGATTCCGCCCATATGCTCTTACTTATCAATAATAATTTTTTTTTTTTCAAAAAACCCTCGGAGTTTACATTTACAGATCACTCTAGATGATTGAATGCACATTTTATCTAATGATATAATACGAAAACAACACATTATTATAATATTATAAATTATATAACAAAGAATATTTTATATGCAAGTGAATTATGTTATGTTGAAAAATGACAAGGGTTGAAATTTTTGTATTTTTAAACAATTATAATTACTTTATTATACTTTCAGTTGTTTTGTGGAGAAAAGATTTGCTCAACAACTTTGGTTATTATACTATAAACTTTTGTCCAAATATTATTATCGTAAAAACTTTAATACATCAAAAAATAAAAATACTATTAAAATTATAAAAATGTATCATTACAAAATCAGATAATTTTACAAAACTACAAATCATAATATTATTTTCTTCTTGTATTTTACAATAATACAAAATATACATGTAAAATCATATCGTTTTTCTATTATCAGTTTTCTCTCAAGTCTCCTTTATATTTTTTTACATCATTTATGCTGACTCTTAATGGAATTTTATTTCTAGTTTGTACATAATATTATAAGCTATCTTCGGATGAAGAATTTCAATATTTCCTCTCTCGAAACAGAACCATTTAACTACCACAGACTATGCAGACAAATTAAAACCATCGTTTATTAAAATCAATCCTCCGCCACTTTCCTCTTTAACTGTCTGGGTTCCAGATGGGATTAAAACCTTTTTCATCGTTATGCTATTATCTTAATGGACTTTTTTGACCCCTTACCCGTGTATTACATGCACGTAAGTTACAAATCAAAATCATTTACCTTATACAATATTAGCTCTATTTTTCTATTTACAAATTATATTTAAAAATATATACCTAATATAGTTATTATTAATAAATTAAAAATATTATAATATTATTAATAGGTATGAGGTTACGTTAAGAACGCACGATGCATATCTAAATTTTACTGATAAATGATTTAAAAGTGAAAGAAATTAAATATCAACTAATTTATTAAAAAAGTAATACAAATTTATACATAATTTAAGATTTATAAAATAAAGTATTAACATTAATTACAATGAATTTTGATTTCAGCGGAAATTAAAATCCTTTTAAATTACTCAGCATTATACGCTATACGGAAATTAAAATTATAATATAAATCCCTGCCATTATAAACTGAGAACTATACAATCGACCATTAATATATTTTGTATAATTGATTTTTTTTTTATTAGGACGTATTTTTTATCATTTCATTTTAATTTAAAAAATGAAAAATTATATTTTTTTTGTATTAAAAAGGAAAACCAATTATGAACGTTATTAAAATTTAATCATTATCATAAATTTCAGTAAACTTAAACAGTTAAATTACACTAATTACCTATACGTAATAGTTAATACCAGTACTTATTATACATATTTTTTTATTATGTTATTCCTGCGTATTACTTGCAGTAAATTAATTTCATATGATAATAAAAATAATGTGAAACGTTTATTAAATAAATTAGTTATAAATATCAATAATAATAATAATATAATACTGTATATTATTGGTTACTCAATGTAATCAGCATTCTATATACGTTAAGTTGAGATTAAATAAAAATTATTTTACAAATGCACTCTAATAAGAAATTGCAGTTGGATAGTAGGTAATAATTCTTGTTTTTTACATTACATAATATTGTGTGTAGGTATATTAGGTAAATAATATATTATTGTACCTTTGCACATTTATCAAATATAAAAAAAGAAGTAATAAATTAAGGTATAATATCAATTGATAAATATATTTTATTTATGTTTTGTGGAAAATTATGTATTTTTCATTTTGTTGTTCATATATTTATGCACCTAAGTATGAATTACTTTTAAAATAGCCATTTAATAAAATCGATTAATTTATAATGTAAAATATTGAGTATTATACATTTATAACAATATTGTAGTCGAAAAAAATAATAATGCGAATAATTAGGCTGTTTTCATTTTAATATTTACTTGTAAGGTTATAAACAATATAATTATAGCCAATTAAAAATTATTATAGCCAATTAAAAAGAATATAAATATTTTAGAACAATAATCACAGTTTTGTATTTTTTTTTTTTACTTTTTATTTTATTTATATATTGAATTATAATAAATAATAATATAACAAATTAAGGATTAAAATAATAAAATAGAAAGGAGCTCGAAAATTATTTCAAGGTTAAAAATCTAAAAATAGACCAATGATGACTTTCTGAAATTGATCTCATTAAAAATAAACACCCTATGAACCTTTTTATCCCTCAATAAACAACGTATCCCATACAACATTAAGCACGTATACTATCATTAGTGTTCAGAAGTTTATTATTACATAACAACGCCTACCTTAATATGGTTAAATATATATTTATATATATATTATAATGATGCACGTATTATCCTTTCGTAAAAATTACAACTAATTTATGTTAATCGAAAACTTGTAAATTTAAAATGAACAATGTTATTTAGATTATTTTCTAAGCGACTGATCTGGTTTTTATTATCTAAACCACAATAACTAATTTATTTTTATACAAATATGATTTTTCTTGATATTACAGAAATAATAATACGAATTACAGGTATCTATATATACCTATTATTACACTAAAAAGCTGAAATAATATTTTTAATATAGTGCAATTACTTTAATGATAATTTGTTTAGAATATTATTTTAATATATTATTATTCCTCCAAATTTTCATTTTTTATACATACATAGTACATACCATAATATATACCTAATTTTGATAATATTATTATAACTATAAGTATGGAATAAAATACAAAAATATCGAAATTATATTTGTGTATAATATCTAATAAATTTATTGATCAATATAATGCACACATCCTAGTGGACATTATATTAATAATGATTTATATTATTAATTTATCAAGTTGTGCATAATGTTTTAATTAATAATATTCTGATTTACTGATTCCAAAATTCATAAAATATAGAGTTGTTTTGTAGCGTAAATTCTGATAAATCTTGATTTGTAATAATTTAATGTTTTATAAATGCAAATGTTTATTTTATATGCAAACCCAACAAAAACTTATTTACTAATTTTTTAATAAACTAATAAATTATAAACATCCTAATGAACTATATCTTTTAATTCAATCAACTTGAAGTGCGATTCTGAAGGTTATAATTGAATTTTTAATTCAAATGTTTAGCATATGAAATAATATAAATTACGCATATTATTCGTGTATCACGTTTTATCTAAAATTAATATCTAAATATTTAATTTATCAAATCAATTAGTCATTTTATTTTGAAGGAAAATTCAATTAATCATAATTTTGAAATGATTTTATTCTTTTATACATAAATTTGAACTAATCATATTTTATATAATTGTTGCGTTGTTAATTATTCTTTTCAAAATATGTAGGTATACATTTATACACGTTGATTAAATTATTGATAGGTACGTGTAAAATATTCAATGTTGTTAAATAATTTATTTGAATAAAAACAATAGAATTTTAAATCTCATTAAAATATAAAATTTATGGAATAACTATGTATAAGAGATTTTTTTAATATTTCAAAGGTCACAAACTCACAACAAGCATAAATGACAGCTGATATAGTATTTTTTAAAACTATTTACATTTTAGAAACGACTAAATATCTAGTTATAAATTATATTTTATAACAATCGTATAAGTACATAAAAATAAAAAATAGATACTTAAGACGGTTTTTTTTTTATAATTTTTTTTTCTATATAGTTTTTATACGGAGTATCTCAGATCTATTTACCCATTATAAAATCTCCATGAAAAATATGAAATACATTTTTTTTTTAACTATTAGGTACCTAGTTATATAATGGACTATAATATTATAACCTTTATATTTTAAATTTATATATCTCATAAAAGAACTTTTTTTTATATTTTTTTATGCGAAATTTGAAGATAACTTATAAAGTTTACCTGTATTTGTATGATAATTTTTTTTAGGGTAAACTCTCTAATTTCATGAAAATTATGATATTTAAGAATTTTCTTCTTTAATACTTCTGACGTCATTTTTTTAATATTTAGCCTGTTATGTACTGTGAAATGCAAAATTCATATTATCAATATTATTATGTTACATGATAATATCTAGAGAGAAAGTACAAGTTTTCGAGATAATAATAATAATAATAATGAAACAATTTTGTTTGCCATGACAATAAAGTATAAATTATTATTTATTATAAATAATGATGTCAAATATAGCATTTATTTAACAAATTGAAAAATTCCAAAAAACGACATTTTGATTAAATTAGAAGATCGATCAAATAAGTAATCATCATACAATAAATTATATAGGTACTTTTAAAATTGGCATTCATCAAAATTTCACATAAATACAAAATAAAATAGTAATTTGTTTATATTTATTATACTGATTATTAAATTTAAAAAACAATTACCTATTAATATGTAATAATATAATAGTCCTTTTACCAATAACTAATAATTAATAAAGAAAACACCGTTCAAAAATCCATATTTAAATATTATAATATGCGAGACACTTTTTGAAGATATGTTTATAGTAATAACTTGTAAATTTTAAATTTTTATAATAGTTTTCCGAATTTCGCATTGTGTTATGATTTGATAAGACTATAATGATATTTAAAATTTTAAAATTTTTCAATTTTGAAGTTATATCTCGTTGAAATTTTCGTTACACTCGTGTAGGTATACTTGTATATGTATAAATATATTATTTTTGTGCATAAAATGTAAATGAAAGGTGAAACGTTCGTACGATAAGTTAACGGCCATGAAATTGTATGGACGAAAATCATGGAGTGAAATAACAACATGTGGCCGGTAATGTCCGGATGATGCACCTGGTGCAAAATGTCAACACCTGTTCGACCGAGGGGGTGTTCTATTGTTTTTATTATAAACGACTTTTCCTCGCAATACGTCTCCTTTACAAAC
The DNA here is from genome assembly GCA_021307375.1 of Tetraneura akinire. NCBI lineage: Eukaryota > Metazoa > Arthropoda > Insecta > Hemiptera > Aphididae > Tetraneura > Tetraneura akinire. The sequence continues at coordinate 8,534,206 of JAIUCT010000013.1, read as the reverse complement.
ACGTTCCCATGAGAGTTTTATCTTGCCTGTACAATAATATTATATGCTTACTTACAGCAATATTGGTTGGTGTTATTCAACAGAAAACACTTTCGGTAATAGGTATATAATAATAATAATAATAATAATAATAATAATAATAATAATAATAATAATAATAATAATAATAATAATAATAATAATAATAATAATAATAATAATAATAATAATAATAATAATAATAATAATAATAAT
>JAIUCT010000013.1:8493777-8526869 GCA_021307375.1 Tetraneura akinire | reverse complement strand
AATAATAATAATAATAATAATAATAATAATAATAATAATAATAATAATAAAACATATAATTCTTATTAAATTAGGTACCCTTAAATGAAACAAAAATATAATATTATAGTTCACTCAAATAATAAAACACTACACAATAAATATTATTCTACACATTTAAAATATTTGTTTAATTACTTATAATATACAAAATATAACCAGTGAGGCGTATGCACTTGAACAAAAATGCATTAAACGGATAATTTACGAACAGAATTTATAAAATATTTTATATCTTTTAATTTCAACGGTATCGTTATCTAAATATTTCTGAGATGTTTTTGGATTAGAGAAACACGAGAAAAAGGAATTAACATTTTACGATGGGGGTTACGTTGTATATATACAAATATGCATACTGGTATTTATAGAAATGTCGTTATAAAACATATTAATTTACTATACCACGACTATTTTCCATTAGCTCGATATAACATTATAAGTGGTATCTAATCTAAATTTTTAATGATTAACATATTTGTATATCAAAAAAAAAAAAAAAATAAATATTTCGAACATTTAAATTTTATTTTGTATAAAATATTAATGAGGGATTTTAAAATTTAATTATGCGTTTCTAACATAACGTTATACACTTATAAACGTTGTTTGAATTTTTAATATAATAATATACCGTTTCACAACGCATTTCGTGTAGGAACGCAATAAAACGTTATTGCTAAAATTTGTTTTAAGGGAAAGAATGACATACACACGATAAGTCTCTTAATAATTGCAATATTTCATTAAATCGTTGATAAAAATAGCAATTAAATTATATTGTGCCATAAACCGATTTGTATTCTAACTATATTTTAAATAGGTACTTACGCGTATTACTTATTAGTATAGTTCGATAAATATTGTTTTTTTTTTTTTTTTTTAATTATTTTCGTGTTATCAGTAAAATTCGTGAATTATTTATAAAATATTACACATCGTAATAAAAAAATACTCACACACTACATAATATCTAAAACATAACTTTTTCATATTATACAATGTATTATTAAAATAAAAAAAAAATTACACGTTTAGTTTTTAACGTAGGTACTTCACTTGCTGTATAAAATTTAAATCTAATATCAATGTCTGCCCATAACGATTGATTAACGAAATAACGCGGTATTCGTATTTGAGAGAGATGTTACCGTTATAGTTTACAGCAAATAAATTGCGAATACAGTTTTAATATTGTTTAATTAAACGTGACGTACTCACTATACTATCTGACAACACTGATCCAAAACTAAATATAACTTTGGATAATAATTTATTTAATTCGTTATCGTGTATAGGAGGAGGACTAAAAATATAAATTTTCCGTCTGTCATGTATTGTTATATTGTTCGGATGAAGTTACCGCTGAAATTTAATATAATATATAACAACACAGGTCGATGTTTCCATTTATTTATTTTTTTTATTATTATTTTTTTTTTTTTTTTTTTTTAGGTTATAACTTTTAAACGTTAGTTATGATAATGAAATTTGACCGTTTGTACGGTTTTGACTTTTGAATGTAAATAATTGAAATTATTTTGTAAACAATTAAATCGTTGTTTCCGCGTGTTATTTGAATAAACATGGCGCTTATAGATAAATTTACCTAGATTCGTGTAATCGACAAGCAATATTGACGTTGTCTATAATTTATAATTATTAAATATAAACGTATAATATTGTAAATCACTGTCCATTTAATACGAGTATGTTTTACAATTCGTGACATTGTTCGATTGCTACCTATTTATAGCGTTTGCATTATTAATCAAAATATTATCATTTAGAATAGCATTTTCGTGTAATGTGGTTCAATTGAATTGTTTTTTTTTTCATATCAATAAAATATAATATTCAAACGAATAATATAAAAGTGATAGAATAACAGTTCTAATAAAATATTATATGGAGTAAAAAATTATTCACGCATTTTATATATAAAATATATATTAAATACGAGTTTAATTAATAAACTTATTATAACGTCTAACTTTACTTAACCATTTTAATTAGTAGCGTGTACAATTATTATTGTGTTTAGGAATTTTGTAAAGTTAATAATTATGAAACATTATTTAATTCGATATTACAAAACATAAGTATTATATTTTAATACTTATAAATTATTATTTTATTCTTTCGCATATTTTATAACATAATTATTATAGTCAAACAATATTGTGACATTTAGGCAAGGGTGTAATTTTCTACGGGTGGGTTTCAGAGTATGAACCATGACATCCTAGAAATTTGAAAATAAATTATCCAATACGGTAATATTACAAATAAAAAATAAAAAGTTTTTTCAATGGGGGGATCGAATTACAACCCCCTCCCCTTACCTATATATTGGTATATAGGTATAATAATTACAATATCACAATATATAATGTCAAAATAGTAAATACTCACCATTCTACCAAATAAAGATAGGTAACCATTAAATTAAGAATATTAGAAAAATATAAGTTTATATCAAGTTATCGGTGTAGAATAGGTAGTATTATCTCATATTTATGATTATATTATATCATAAATATATCATATTATAATATTATACCACTATCTTATAATTTATTTATTAAAATAAATCAATAATTGTTCTTTACATTAATATTTTCAAAATATAATCAGAAGCAAATATTTGTGAAATTATGAATATTTTATTATTATTGCCTGCATTAAAAGATAAAAGAAAATTATTATCAACTTGTTCAAAATTAAAATACATTTGAAAACATAAGTACCTATACAAGTTACAAATTTAATAATAAAACGATAATAAAAACATATCTACATCATTTTATGAGTTTATATCCTGGGTAGGTAAATATATTTAAAATACTGATGAAAAATCAGTAATTTATTATACTTATGAATAAATACTAATCAAAAGTTGAAATAAATGCATAAATTATTTAATTAACAGACTGTACACAAGAGATGAGGCATGAGGGAGTGCTAGCCATTCAGCATTAAACGAGTTTCTTGTTTTGCAAACATTGATTACTAAAGTTATACTTGAAAAGCCGATTACTTTTCCAACAAAACAAAACTTTTGACGTTATGAAAATCTTTCTACAAAAATCAAATATTTTTACTTTTTTTAAAAAAAAAAAAAAAAATAACTGCTTTAATTTTTATAAGTTTAATTATATTTTTTATTTTATTTTAAATTTTAACTAAAATAAATGTATTATAAAATTTAAAATTTATTGATAAATTAAATTATCTATAGACAATGTTTCAAAATGGCATAGAATATAATATTATTATTATTCTTTTATTCAATATAAACTATATGAAATTACAATTAAATACAGATTAATATTAGATTAATAGATATGTTAGATAGATCTAACATAGTAAATTTTTGAGAGAAAAAAGAAGAGAATATTTAAAAAGGTATGTAGTTAATTCTTTGAAATCTAAACCCGAAATCTGACTAAACAAAAATAAGTATTTAAATTATAATACCTACATGATATCCAGATAAAAAGCTTTAACCGTGCAAAATATTATATTATTTTATATCATATTATAATATTATATTGTATTGTGTTTATGGAAATTAATTCAATATTATCGATAAAAGTATAATACGACAAATTGACAACCAAAAAATATACTTTCTGGTAATAATAATAATAATAATAATAATAATAATAATAATAATAATAATAATAATAATAATAATAATAATAATAATAATAATAATAATAATAATAATAATAATAAAATAAAGTGATGACTGTTGATTTGCTTAGCATGGAACATGCAAAACGGTTATTATATAGGTAATTTTTGTTTTATACATAAAAATGATATGAAATTTTATTACAAGGAGTGGTTTGATTAAATTCATCATATATAATATATACAATCGTCACTCATACAGATAACATTTGAGAGTTTAGAGATTACATCGAACTTATAGATTCATAGAGTACCTTTGACTTGGGAGTTTTGATGAATACGTTAAGTGAAAATAACATCCCACTTCCTTTACATACTCATTGATCAATATTAAATAATCCGGTGATTCATAATAACTTCATTTCACAATAATTAATATAATGGAAGTATAATGGTATAATAAAGGTATGATTATGATTATTATTTTTTTTAAATTTATTTTAGACACGAATAAAGCAAATTATAATAATTAATAATAATAATAATAATAATAATAGTAATATTTATGGTAACCATGAACTCAAAGAGCACTATTTATTAAGTTTATTGAACATTTTTAATTTAAAGTTTCCAAACCATGTTACACTAAAGTTATTGATATAAGAAAATTCCAAAGAAGTTTGTTTGATGTTGTTCTGAGAATGTATGTGGAGTGGGAATTTATATTAGATTTATGAGAGTGATTCATTTTTGCATGCAAATATTTCCACTTTATTATACAGTCGAATTCTAATCTTTCTACGTATTACTCAAAAACTTATCACTGAAAACACGTGTGTGATTATTCATCACACTTTAAATTTATTAATTTTCTTATATAGTGTGAAATTGCAGTTAATGAACAGACTTTAATTTTACTTTATAATATAGTCTAACAGCATTATTATTAATTATAATTTATATAAGAAATTTGTTTTCATACAAAAATTAACATTTCAACAAAGATAAATTAAATAATGTATTTATTATGTAAAATACGAAACAACAATTTTATTAAATAAAATGATAAACATAAGTATGAAAATATTAACACAAGTATAAAATCCAAATTGAAATTTTTTAAATTATTATTTACATAATAAAATTTGTTTTTTTCATTATATATTTAATATGATATAATGATATATTTAATAATATTATACAAGTTTATTATTGTATATGTGTAAATAAAATAAATGATATACAAATATGAATCATTCAAATAATATTACCATCATTAATCTCAACATAATATTTTTATATTGTGTTTTGAAAAAGAAAATATAAAAACTGACAATTATTATCGATTTTCTAATAAAGTATATTACCATTAAAAAAAAAAAAAAAAAAAAGGAGTTTTTATACTTTATAAATTTTAATTTTAAGTATAATATTATATGTAAGATATCTGTATAATACTCAAAAGTATATTATTATATTAATTAACTAATAAGACTTTACAAAAACTTTAAGACATTAATTTCGTATATTTTTGTATAAATTATTGATTTTAATTTACGAATTTAATTTAAATTCAATTTAATGAATAAATTAAAGTGAAATCAATTTATTAAAATTGCATTATATTATTGCTGATTAATTATAATGGATTATATTATATTTATTTCCTTTAAATTTATTATATTTCATATTTTTAAAAATATAAATAAAATTACTTATATATATTATAATAATTTAATATCTATAGATTTTATTAGTCCGGTAAATCGATATTTTATAACAGGACCTTACGAGAAATATTTAGATTTACTATTTATTAACAACCATTACTTTAATATTCAAAGATGGAACATTAGGGATCACATGCATATATTATAAATATAAATAAATAGGATGATTTAAATGGATGTACGTAAATTTTCATATTTGATATTATAGAATAAAAAAAACATCCTCTCTCGCTTCACCATGAAATAATATCAGACATTTTTTAAAAAAATATCCCTATATAAATATACATTTAAATTTTACTTACATTTTTTATGAGTATTTACAATTTATTATTTATTGCATGAATAATAATGAAAAAATTATTATTAAATAGAGATATGTTCATACATTAAAAATGATATTAATGTAAATGTAGTAGAAAAAAATGCGTATAAGAGTAATTAATATTATTTAAATTAACTTAAAACATCATTCATACTAAACATAAGTTTACAGAATTCATTAATATATTATCAATTATCAATAATACAATATTATTTATTGTATAACATTTTAATCGATGCACTGCTTTTCTTGAAAGATATTAGTTCAACTAAGTAAATACCTATATAACATAACATACTTACTCGCTGTAATAGACTTTATATTCATTGTTATTTGGATAAATTTGCTTTTCAGACATTCAATTAATTATTAATCTGTCCATTTCCAACGTTATTTTACTGTTTGGATTGTATAAAATTCGGTAAATTGAAATGGAATTGTGCTTTTAAAAGTGTATTTTTTAATAATATATAATGTTATTATTTATTACTTATACTAAGTAAATAATATATCATTTTTTTTAAATTTTGCAGCGAAATTCGAAAATTCATATTATATTTTTTAAATAGGTTTTATTAAAATTATTTTAAAAGAAATTTTACTATATTTTGTACCTAATATTTGTGAAAAGCGAAACACAGGATATTTTTTTTTTTTTAAAGAGCATCATAATTAACTATGAATTTCGGTTTCCTTTTCTTAACGTACCCCTTATCCTTTGATTATTAATATAATCAAATTAAAATTTTTTTTTTTTGTACTTTTATTGTTATTACTTATTAGACTATTTAGTCAATTGAGATTTAGTACAAAATAAATTCCTGTTTATATATTTTTAATTTTTTACATTTTCATATTAAAATATGTGTAAATACTAAATACTCACTTCAATGAATTTCAATTAAGAGTATTAATTAATTAATTAATTTTAATTGTATACGTATTTTATAATATTTAGTATAAATGTAAATAATTTTTTTAATTTTTACCATGATTAAAATTATTTATGATAAAAGATTGAACGTTATATATTTTTTTTTTCAGAATTCAATTATTCATATTAGGTTTCAATAATAAATTTAAAATAAAAAAAAAATGTAAAAATTAAAATATTATATTACTATTGTAGATAATATTATTAAACATATCATAATTTATTGGTTATTAATTACGCGTTCTAAATATTAAACTGTGGTTTGTTCGAAATGGTTTTGGTTTTATTTATTTATATATATAAAAAAAAAAAATAGTAACGTATATAACCTAAATATTTATTACTGTTTTAATAATAAAATATATAATAAATACTATGCAGATTCGTATGAAACTGCGCAGATTATTGCATAATTATTAGCGTGTACAGTAGAAAATTATCGTTAACATCAAATTTCTTACAATATTGTGTAATATTATTTACGAGGTTCGTAAAATGGATCAAAGTAAAGTCCGGTACGTACGAGACTTAATAAGATAAACCGTTTCTTCGCGTGTTTTTGTTAAACAGAAAAAAAAACTTTTTAAGCACCTACCGTATTACGTTAAACTTATCGAATTGTTATCAGCGAGAAAATTGTTTTTAGTCAAAACGTTACAATAATAATTATTATGATGCATAATATAAAATAAAATAATTTCGAAACTCTAAAGCGCATATCATTATTTTGATGGCACACGACAGTGATAATAGAGTTGAAATAAAAACAAACGTCGTCGTGTTAAGAGGATGTTATACAACCTATATTCCAATGTAAAAACAGTAATAAAGTATACATTAAATTAATTTTAGAGATAAAATATTCATTATGAAAAACATAGAGGACAACATTTCTCAAGGAACTTCATACGTGTTTTTCGAAAAATGTATCTAACAAAAAGTTACAGAGATTTAAAAATCATTTAAAAATTGATAAAACGATGCATTCTTTTAACAATTTTTAAATCTCAGTAACTATTTGTTAGATAAATTTTTCAATATATACAAAAATATATAAACAAACATATTATATTCAAATTTATTAATTTTAAATTTTAATCGATTGTCTATACAATATATTTTTATGTATGTGTATATGTGTGTGCGTGTATGTTTTTGTAGTTGCCGTTGCAAAGTATAACTTTACACTGTTTTTACATTGGAACATATAGGTGGTATATCGTATATAGCATCCTCTTAACACAATAATATAATATTTTATATTATGGAAACGGTTACCGTGTATAATTTTAGTGTCGGTTAGTTTATAATAATCGAACGAACCTCTAGACTCCTCGAATCATAAATTGTGCGTTTTTATCTGCTAGATTTCAGGCAATTAGACAAAAATAAAATGCGGCGTTTACTGGGATTTATTTTTGTCTACTTCTCCGTCGCCCGTCTTGACCCCCATCCCACCCCCTCACCAGTTCCCCCCCGATAACTACTGACTTACCTCTACCGCCACTACCCGCCACTAGACACGCGTATACCACCCACTCGCACGCGCGTTAGTTTGACAACCCCCTGTACACCGCGCGCGGTCTCTCACCGCGGAGGAACGTATAAAATACGTGTGCGTATATGCGCGCGGTGCCGTCCGCGAGTGTGCGACTCTCTTGTATAGACGGCGGTGAAATCGGAATCGAAAACTTTATAATTGAAAAGGGAGGAGGTTTTCACTCAGAAATGGATTGAATAAAACGTACAAAAGGGTTGTTTTATTGAAGTTTATCGTGGAAACGACACTGAGTTACGAGCCATCGACGCGGGGTGGTTTGGTAGGGGGGGATGTGGTGGGGTGGACCCGCGGCGTGGGGAAATGTCGGAAGGAGAGGAGGATGGCCGTGTATAAACGAAATAAATGAATTCATTTGTTATTCAAGAAGTGAAGGGGGTGATGGCTGGCTGTCATTTTAGACCTGAGAAAATAGTAGTGGCGAGGTGTCGTGCCTGTGACTGGAATTAATGAACCTGTCTTACGAATAAAAGTAAAAGATGAGGAGAATCGGCGTGGCGCGCGCAGAATCACAGAGCACCCGGAAAACAGACAATTGCGTCGGACGAATTATTTTGTATGATTTCGAAAATCGAGATTACCTTAACAAATAGATATTTCCCTCCCCCCCCTATCCCATCATACCGTACGATAAATTTATATTTTTCAATATACCGAATGTAGGTAATTTAACAGTATAAAATATAGTGACGCTATAACTTTTAGATAACGTCGACCGATTTGTTATTCTAAAGCTTATACTCAGTATAATGTTACTTTAGGAAAAATTATTCCTATACGGTGATCAATTTATTCATTATATAATATATATAATTATAAGATTTTTTCTATAAAATCTGCAATTTTTAAACGAACTTTTAAATGGATTTTAAATTTAAATTTCTTAATCAAATATCTATGTATATATTATATTTAGTCATTATTTCATTTCTTTTTCTTTTTATTATTATTATAATTATTATTATATTGGACACCCTTATTTTATATATATGTACTATATAATGTATTGTATGCCTGTAAGGGATAACTTGAAGGTTAAGTCTTTTTATTATATTATTATAACCAGTTTCTCTTCAATTCTAACACATTGCTATAGAATACAAACATATGAAATATTTTTGTTATAATATAGAATACTTTTATAATATATAATATAACGTATTTAAACGAAATAATATAAATTGTTATATCATTTTATGAACATTTTTTATGTCCTTATTTCCAACAATAGTAATTTTAATGATTATTCTGAATCGTTTATAATTTCAATTTTTCATATTATATAAAAATAAATGATAATTTATTTTTATTTATATTTTATATGATACACTAAAACTAAATTACTATAATAATATAAAATAATAAAAAATAACAATGAAATAAAAATAAAAATAATTTACCTAAGTACCATATAATTATAAAAAAAAAAATGTATTAAAATTAAAAATTTCATAATCTTTCGTTTTAACAAATGAAGTTGTAATAAAATCGAAAATCAAGGTTTAAATAATTTTGTAAATTCAAGTATCTTCAAAATATATTTGGAATGTAAAATGTAACTATAATTTACATTTTTGTAGTGTGCATACAAATATTGTATTACAATTGAAAAATAAAATAGCAGAAATATAATACGGTGGAATTTATTTACTATTTTACGTATTTCTTAAGTACACGGATCGATAGGTAAACAAATTATAATAGAATATTATTATCATTGATGTGTCGTCGTAGAAAATTACATATTCCTCCAATGTTTAACATAATTATATTACGAACGACCCCGTTTAACTCTACGAAAATATGTTTCGATTATAATGTACGAATTTGGTATTTTTTAATTTAATGATATCCAATAACCCTTCAAAAAAAAAATAATCAAAACCACATAACCCGATATTAATATTTTAATATAGTAATAAATATGGACGTTTATATACTCGTAGTGTACATAATATGAATGTTATGTAAAATATGTTTTTATATATTATAGAAAGAAAATTATAAAATTATTTTATTAATAAATAATTGGTAAAAAATTACATATAATAAAATTAATAATAATAATAATAATAATAATAATAATAATAATAATAATAATAATAATAATAATAATAATAATAATAATAATAATAATAATAATAATTGTAATAATTGTAATTCAAATAGAACATTGTTAGATTGATTTATTATGTAGGCCAACCACCGAAACAACTAATTAATGGAACTCCGATGTTAGAACAAAACAGTCCAAGGAAGTGATTATTTCTTGGAAACAAAAGAGCCAGGTGAGTGGCGTCAACTCGTAGGGTAAAACGAACGTTTCGCGAATTACGTGTAATCTCAAATTGTAATTACATACATAATATTATAATATATCGTATAATAAAACGTGCAAGCATACAATAGTTTAATGTATATAAATATGTAGGTAGTGTAAGCATTAAGCACATAATACGACTTGTGCAGTTTTCTGATGCATTGTTTCCAGTGGATGTTACTATATTTATTCGCATAAACGAACGTAATAATTGCATTAAATTTCGAATACGAAACGAAATCTATTGAAATACTGCTCGTTCGTTAGAAACCTTACCATATTTACATTAATATTTTATTATCGAAAATTCATTACATTAATGTTGTTATATTTGTATAATACACAATATTGTGTGGCGTATAAAAATTTGTACCCATATAACCTATAAATACTAGTCAATGTAGAATTTTTAAAATTTTAATAAACACTAATTCACTAACTCGTATATTTACATATTATATTGTCATTAGTAATATTTCCATATGGGTTAGGAAATTAAGTAATAAATAAAGATATTCAACGATTGCATATTGCAATTGATTGTTTAAATCAAAATTTAATTCAAAACAAAATACCATATTATACGGTCTGTACATTTATAATACTTTCATAAAATAAAGGTGGGTAGTAGGTACTAAATAAGGTTTCTTATTCTGATTTAAAAGTTAACGAATAACAACAAAGTCTGTAGTCTATGTGTTTTAATGAAAATTCGACCCTTATAATTTGATTATAAATAAAACAAGACAAATTAATTAATTGATTTAAATTGAATGAAAAATATATAAATAGGTATATTTATATATACGTAATTGTATCGTTAAATTTCATAATTATTTGTAATATTATTCTTAAAAATAGTCGATTATTAAATAATAGTACCTATATAATATATACCATTATTTAATTGTAAATTTATAATATAAATTTTAATAAATTAAATCAAATTTTTATTATGTTATATTAAGTGTCTATATACGTACATAACACGTAGGTATATTTATTTATATTTTTCTTATATTAAATTAATCATTTTATGATATTACGTTAGAAAATACGATACATTTGCAATGCAAAAATATTAATTTAAACATCAATCTTTTAACAGTAATAAATATAATTTATTTTAATTTGGATTAAAACTTTCAGAGTGATGTATATGCATATATAGTAATGCGGTATTTGTTATGAATTTTTTATAAAAAAAAAACAAGAACTCCATAGTTTTTATTTTAAATTTAAATTTCTCCTACCCACTCTCACAACCCTTTAGTAATAACAATAATAATAATAATAATAATAATAATAATAATAATAATATTAAAAAATCCTTTCAACTACTTTTTAATGAGACCAGACATAAGGGAATGAGATATAAAAACCAGTGTTGTCTTTTTCTCTTTCTCTCTCCGTTTCGTTATTTAAGTGGCTCAGACGTACAAACAAATTTAATTCGAAAACTTAGAGCTTTACGTTATTCATTAAAAATATTTCGTTATATTTCTCTTTGGTTATTTCGGTATAGTTGTTGTGTTTTAATTTCCTTATCCAATCGATTTAAACGACGTAACAACCAGAATATTATGGAAATCAACGTACCTAATTACGAACTACTCAGCAAAATAACACAGTACATAACAGGATAGGGTGGACTTATGATTTATACGATTGATCGGTTTGTATCCATTAATTAATAAAATAACATTTTATAGCCTGCGTATAAACAGTTCAGCCATTCGCAATTAAGTACAACTAATACTAATGTGCCACTACTACTAATGTCATTCATAATTGTTTTTTAATTATTGTTAGTCGTGTATAGGTCACTAATAAATTTCCATGCACGATTATAATATACAAATACAAATTATCTGTAATTAATTATTTATTAAATGACATAATAGTTTATAATAGATAAATTATTACAATAAGAGATTTAAATAATTATTTCGTTCTACCCAGTGATCGTTGTCTGCATGTATAAATATATATAAAAATAATAATATTCCCGGTTTAGTTAAAATTTAATATACCTAATATACCTATTTTTTTAAAAAAAAAAAATTATCAATATAAATAAAATATCATTCAAAATATTATTTTTTAATGAAAAATATTGCATTATAATATTTTAATATTTATCGTTGATTATAACCACGTCGACAACGATCAAAATATTATAAAATTTTATAATATTATGTGGCCATCATATGTATTATGTATATGATACTATGACGGTATTGTTGCTGTATATAATATAGGTATATGTAATTTCATATCTTGATTATTCTTAAAATACTTTTGTAATAAAATTACAATAATTGTTTTTTTATTATTTCAAAAAATATTTTATAACATGGCTTTACATATTATAATTATAATCATTTTATTAAAATCGTTTCATTAAAACAGTGTTTTATGTGATCATATTTTAATTTATAAAATAATATATTACAAAATTTACCAATGTTTATGTAATATATTTTTATTTGATTAAATTACCATACGATTACTCGAACCATTATCGATTAAAAATTAACAAATTTACACATTATACAAAAATATAGTCACATACCTCTAATAATTATTCATATTATGTATTATGTATTTTGTAATAATATTACGATTCACAATTTTTTATAGTAATAGTTTTATAATATTTTAATAATATTATTTTATTATTTCAAATTAAAATAAAACGTCTATCTAGATTTATTTGAATTATAACAATATTTTATGTTGCAAAATAAATTGTAATTGAATAAATTTTTATAATAATGAATTATACGCGCAATATATTATTAATATTTAAATTGCAAATTAAACGTTCAAATTTATTTTAATTACCATCAAGCACAGTCAAGTGAATATCATATCATAGCAATAACAAAAATCTAATTAAATACAAGTTATATATTCATTGCTCGATATATTAATTAAAATATATTATTGTGATTTAAAAATTATTTCTTTATTTCTTTATTTTTTTTTTTTTGAAAATTTATTATAGTTTTTATTTGAAATACATGCAGACTTAATATTTTCCCATGTAGTCGTGTACCTTATATTTAATTTTCGTCGTCGATTTTGTGGATACATAACATTAATTTCTAAAACTAAATTATTCTCAATGAAAAGTTATATACAATCAAATTATGTTTTTAGTAAAATGTAGAGTCATTAAGACGGATAAAATATAATTATGGGTAAATTATCGTGATCAAAAGGGAGTTTTTATAAATAGAAATGCCAGCAATTTAAAAGTAATCTGCTGTGTAAATTGGTTTTACTTTGTAATATTTTAAATTACCTAATTATTATATAGGAACGCCTTAATTACATATACCTAGTCAAGTTAAAAATTTATTTAACATAATGCGTTAACGATTTCTATACCTGGTATGAGTTTTCAGTTGAATTATTTAAGAAATGTAAAATAAGGTCAATATATGAATTAGCAATTATTATTATATTTTATATAGGTACTACGTTGCAAATATATAAAATGTATAAAAAATGACAAAATAAGAAAAAAATAAATATATTTTGTAGTTTTTAATAATATCTAAATTATTTTTCTTATCACAATAATAAATTAATGATTTGATGAATAAGAATACTTTCGTCTAGTGATTACAAAATAATTGAATATGTATATTTTCATTATGCATTCATATAAAACAATACACATTATACACCTATTATATAAAATGGTACTTATTGTTTAGATTTAATTTATAATGATTGATAAACATAAAATATTTTTATTCTAGGAAATGTAATTAATTGTAAGAGTATTTTAATAAACTAAGTTTTAGTATTTTCATTAGCATTATTTAATTTATTATTGAAAAATAACATTATTTTGCTGAATGAAAAACATGAATAAACTATTATTTAATTAAAATTCAGTACAACGAATTAGATGAAAAGAAAAGTGGTCTGTAGGTTCAATTTAATTATAAAAATTCAATTAAATATAGAATTGCTTCGTTGAATATTTTAAAGAATCTCTAAAAAAATTATATTTATTGGATCAACAAGAATATCAAAATACGTAAATTAAAATAATTACATTAATAAAGTTCTATTATTATATAAAACAATTGAAAATAATTAATTAAATATAATAATATTTAATATACTAGTATATACGAGTATAGATATTTACATAATTAAATCAATAATAAAATATTTTATAATTTATTTGATATTATTTAAAATTGATGTTTTATATTATATATTATCTTATAGAATTTAAAATTGATAAATATTAATTTTTCATATTGAAATTTACTAGTAATTAACATTAAATCTAATATTTTATAATATAACAAACTAACTGAAATATTAAAAAATTACTGTATGCACAAACAGATCGTTTTAAATTATTAAATTAGTTGTGAGATGTTAATTATTTTTTGTTTAACTCACATATACACGGTTAGATAATAGAGTATTATCGTATGATTTAATCAATTTTACAATTTTTCATTCTATAAATATGAATTTAATCAATATATTTAACACGTCGAGTAATAATTCAGTGCGAGTTGAAAGTACCTATTTTTTTTTTGTTATCATATTATGAAAAATCTAAATATTAAAATTTGCATTTCATTGTTATGTACTCACGTCGTTTTTAGTTTATCACTCAATTTATGGCATTGTCTACACTTCTTAATTTACAACTTACCTATTCGTGTGTGTGTGGACTGTGAAGGTACATTAATTTTTCTGAGAAAACTAACGAGTATTGACAAGTTTACTGAGATAATTAAAATGTATTCGACAACGATGAGGGATATAATATACTTTTATTTACTCTATATCAGCGTTTCTCAAACTATGGTACGCGTACCACTAGTGGTACGTGGAAGACTACTTGGTGGTACGCGAAAGGAAGGTCGCATAGCGCTAAAACGGAAAATAAATAAAATCAAATTTTGAAATTTATTTTTGATTATTATTGAAAATAATATTATTTACGTATAATAATATAATTATTCTTAACTTTCATCAATGCACGTTGTAAAAAACAAATTTCGGAATAAGCTGAACGTCGATCCCAATTTGCGATTGAAATTAACTACTACTGAACCAGATATTTCATTATTAATGTCAAAATTACAAATTCATGGTTCCCATTGAAGATTTTTTAGGTACTTATTTAATTTGTTTATTAATAAATAAAAAAGAATTATATTATAATATTTTACTGCCTTAATATTTGAAAAAAATTATATTTAGGTACCTACATGTTCTATTTTTATTCATTAGTCATTAGTGGTACGCAAATTTTTAATAATAAGCATGAATGGTACGCGAAAAAAAATGTTTGAGAACCACTGCTCTATATATTTTACACCGATGATATAATAAACGTATTACGAAAAGAATAAAATATATGGATCCAGTGTCCATAAATTGCGTTAAAAAAAAATCATTTCGCTGGTGGTCAGTTTTCAAATGACAAACGTTCATTAAAACGTTCATTTATTTCAACCTGTAAAATATAATAACGATTCGCATGCATTATTATTATATTATTAAACACACATAGTAATTAAACGAATTGTTGAACGATCTGTAAATAGAATATAAAGTAGATGGGTATAGGTACTTTTAAAAATTATTAATTAGTAATTACCCGGTACACGTACGGTATTATAGTATCAGAATAGTGATTTGCATATTATTTTATATTATATTCGTAAAAAGCAGACCGACATTTATAGTTGGATTCACTCATGGGCCGAATTGTTTTTGGAAACCAAATTTTATTTCATTATTGTTGTCTATTGACGCGTATTATACAATATTGCGAATTTGTTTGAGCACACTATAATTCTATTGTGGAAAATCGTTCTGTAAACGTTTTAAAATAAAATAATATATAATGGAATTACAGTTAGAATAATGAATTACGCTCGTGTATTCTCAAAAAATAAAAAAAACCTGCATTCCCTCGCCATACGTAATAATATAAGCTCCAATTGACGTGTACACACGAAATGTGTGCGTGCCATTTTAAATATTCTAGTTCTTTTCTATAAAACTAAGTACATAAAAAATAATAGACGTTATTTGTTCAAAAATCACATATAAAAGTATATTTAATTATAATGTGAATTTTTTAATTTCAAATTTATGTTAAATACTTATATTATTATTATTATTGACACAAAAACTTAGTTTTTTTCGTTTTATAACTATTAAATTTAAAAAAAAAAAAAATATATGTAATATTTAAAAGAAATCATAAAAAATGGCACATCCATTATATTCGTTCATATTTGATTAATGATATTATAAAAAGCAGTATTTTTTCTAGGTTAATATTTCAATCTTTAAAAAGTGCATATTATACGCACTGTACAATAATTATATAGTAAGTTACTATAGATTAAACATTTGATAGAAGCATCCTGTAGATTTGTTTTTAAAAACAATAAACTATTCATGAATCAAAAAAAAAAAAAAATGAAATATAAAATAAAGAATTGTAATAAGTACTTATATTATAATATGATGAGAGATGAGAGAATAACATTTTTATACTATTATTAATATTATAATATGGATTAATCGTTATAATTTGATATTTGTTATAATTACGAGTATTATGAGTTATGTCTAAGATAAGATGTTGGTATATTATGTAAATAATCGGATAGATTCGGGTATTGTACTCGTATAAATCGAATGAATTTTAATGTTAATTACTCCGGTGGTAAAGTTTTAACTAGATACAAAATCGTATTTGTAACGGTACAATACCTATAATTAAGTTGCAATGTTATTATTGCCTTTAGTGCATAAACGTAAAATATGTTTCATCAATAATAATTATAATGAATTCGATTACAACTTCTAAGGTTTATAACTATAATAGTATAATATCTTAGACAAACCAAGAATATTATGTTCTATAAATAACAATACAAACTTATTATAAATTAATGTATAAATTAAGTAATATTTGATTTTTAATCGTATTCGTTATCACTGAATTCTGATGAAATGACAAAATTCATAGTAATTATCACTAATTAATACGATCGTACATTAAGTGATTGCCAGAATTTAAAACGAATTATTCGTAGATTTCTGTGTCATTTGTTTGGTTAATGTCCAATGAATTAACGTTTGATATTGTCGTGCAACGAGTGAATTCTATTTTAATAAAACATCTTTTTTCTCGTACTTACATACAAAAAAAAAAAAAAAAAAAACTTATACGTGGAGGTTTTATAATATATTATAGTATTATAGTTCAAGAAATTATTCTACCATCAGCTAAAAAATGTTTCTACTATATTCTTATGTTTCCTGAATTGAATCATATCTCTTGTTGTAAATTTTGTTTATTTTTGTTATTATTAATATTATTTTGAAAGCTAATCGACAAGCAATCGAATACGTTTTAAAATGTTTCCAATATGCGAAATATATTTAAATTACCTACGTTTGTATTAGCTCATATCGTTTACTTTATAGTTCATATTTTTAAATTTTGCAAGATAAAATATATTTTTGTCAATATAAATCGCTAACACGTGTAAATGGTATGTTTAAATGTTATGTAAGAATAAATTCTTTCGAAGATAATATATCTATAATGCATATTATTATCATATCAATGATAGACGTAATCAATATTAACTATAATATCTCTTTTAATTTTACAGAAATATTATTATCTACATTCCGTCGAGTTTAATTTTATTGATTTTCTATAAAAGTGATTTAACTACGAGCGGTTTTAGTTTACAGTATTTAAATATCTCAAATCGTAATATTATCAAAACCGTTTTTATAGTCAAAAATTCAATCAGTACGACTCGTTGAAAACAATTTTCTTCGTTATATTACTTAAATATTAAGTCAAAGCAATATAACTGGTACGAAAAGAAAAATATCGAATTATTATATAGATAACATAATCTTTCCTATTTTACGCGTTTTCCTTTTGCATCATAATAATAATATAAAATTGGTGTTCCAACGTAAGTTTTTACAGGAACAAATTTCAATTTAATAATAAATTATAAATATTTATATAAACGTTTTTTGGTATATAGAAAATTATTGTAATATACATTTAAACCCCTGTATTATTTTTTTTATATTTATATAAATATT
The DNA here is from genome assembly GCA_021307375.1 of Tetraneura akinire. NCBI lineage: Eukaryota > Metazoa > Arthropoda > Insecta > Hemiptera > Aphididae > Tetraneura > Tetraneura akinire. Next base: position 8,508,179 of record JAIUCT010000013.1, on the reverse strand, counting down.
ACATTTGATCGTAATAATAAATTATTATGATCAAACGTAGGCATTATTATTTATATTATTATTATTATTATTTTTTTAATTTGAACGCATAATAACATACATTATGTTTGTTGGGTTGTTATAAATTATGTTTCAACGGCTGTTCGATATTTTTGTGTACACACTTATGTATATAATATTATTACATCTAAATATGGTATTCCAATTTGAACACAAAACGTGTAATTAGCTGACAAAATTTGGTTTGAAAATGTTGTCAAGTGACCATGACCGTTCCGGAATGATAATAGTGACCTTGACGTTGACTGGTTTTGATTGATTAAGAGAGAGAGAATGTCTGAAAGGAAGATTGATGTAACCAGTAGCCACCGAAGTCTGTTCATAAAATGAATATTAATAAAAGAATAAGTGAAGTCCGGAGGAAGACAAAAAAATAGAAATAAAACTAGTCGAAAAGTGCAGACGCTGTTATATACTATAATATAATATTAAAACTCCCCATGTTGCTGCATAGTAATTTAACTGTTAATACGAATTTCTAATCTAAAAATTCCCTAGGGTCCTCTTTCTCATGTTTATTCTATTTGTCTATATATATATATACGAAATCATTAATTCTCTCACCTGTCTCGTTATGTTTTACGGTAAAACACATTGACTGGATGTGACTTTTCACGCCCCTCCATCATACCCTCGAAACTAACGTTTAAACTTAAAAAAAAAACAAAAAATATATAATGTGTACATATAATAAAAGTATACGCAATTACGAAAAATATAGAAGATCGTATTATATTATGTTATGGACACACGTGCGAAGAATTTGAATAGTCGTATGGACAATAGTTGTATACCTCGTACTCGTGTAAACGAATAAACCGGAGTACCATCGGCCGAAGAAGATGGTAAATTAATAATATTGTAAAAAAACGATAATAACATAATATTATAATATCACATGTTGTATATTATACGGTTTTTACTATTGCAACGACGTTAAACATAATATGCGCTTTATCTCTGGCGTATATTGGGCAGTTTACAAGTTTTAAAATATAATACACACGTCGAAACAAAAACAAAAAAAAAACTCATCACACTGACTAATACATAATATAATACTTGACCTCTACCAGTTTAAGGAACGATATTTTTTATATATATATTTTTAAAAAGAGATTTAAAAAGAAGGGGGCGTTGAACCTGGACACCGGGACGGGTGTAAACAACACTAAACAATAGAGGAAAATGGGTTTTATAGGCAGTAAACTGAGAACATAAACGATATGCAAGGACACTTTAACTTAATTTTTCAAAGAAATTCTACGAACGTTTATTTGTTGGTAGACGTCCACATACATATGATATAATGATAAATATACTTTTATAGTTTCCGAAACATATTGAACTTAATTATTTACACAATTACTATAGAAATGGTATGATAAATCAATTTTTCAGTAGGTAAATGTATAGAAGTGTCCAAGAAATGAATATATTCACGAACGACATCCGTTTAAACTTTCGTGAAAATATACTCGTTAAACTGCCTATCCATCTAATTGTTAAAATGTGTTATATTTTTTTTAAAAAAACCTAAAAGGTATTTATTTAAAATATTTCGTTTTCACGGAGATGTTATAATATTATTAGTAAATAGGCTTGAAATGATATAATAAGTACCTATTATGATATTAATGTAATATGATTGACTGTATTACGCAGGGCTTCCCTGCATGTAGGGGAGCGCTGGGGGGTAAAACCGTTATTAGGGTAAAACCGATTTTATTGATCACTGGCTATTGGATTAATAAAAGAGAATTCGATTTATATCTCTCATATTATATTTCCTTATCAAGAAATTATTAATTTTAGGTACGTTATCAAATGTGAATCCAGAGGTCACGTTTTTATTTTTCAATTGTATTCAACAACAAAATATGGAAAAGTAATTATTATTTTATTTACATTTTTTAGAAGCTAAATTAAACTATTATAATTTTATACCTGTTAAAAATTATTTTATTTAACTTGTAGGCCATTGCACTTCATAATATTATTATGGTATTATATTCATATGACGACGAAACGTTAATTTAATAATTTTAATAATATGATTATTGATTAATGTAATATGATATTTCAATACTCAATATTATTATATTGCTTTATTTAAATAATGCTACATAAATGTATCACTTTATAACGAATAAATATAAAGTTACTTTAAATTTGGATTTATATCATAATAATATTCATCGTGTATCTCTCTACATTCATATTATTTAAAATGTAATTAAATTTGTATATGTTAATTACGATTCGGTCGGAATATTATTACAACTTATTATTCGCCCTTGGGTAGTGAATAAATAATAAATTACTATATTTAAATGTTAAATTAAGAACAGGTTCGGTTCTGTTTGAACGTATATGTTATTGTTGCGTACAAATTATTACGATTGCCGATCGAACGAATTCCGTCAGGTTCTCCTTTTATTCGGGGACTGCAGTTTTCAATAATATTTTTAATTAACAATAAAATATTTATCGATAGTTTGTAAAATAAATCAATTATTGGAAAATAATAAACAGGAAAATGTGATTATTAACGTTAAAAAAAAAAAAAGTTATTAGATTTGTTATTGCATCATTATTGAAAGAATGAAAGTCGATGTGAGAGAATAATTTATAATTTATGACTACGCCTTATTATATTACGTTATGCGACTATAAAACTAACAACACAACGTTCGAACAATGTAATAAATTGCTGGGGAATAGCTATTCATTTTTTTTTTTTTTTTTTTTTTAAATTTACATTGCTTTAAATGTTCTCAAGATGAAATTAAAAGTGTTATTTTGAAAGGATCTTATAAAAATAGAAACCGAAATTCGTCCGGCATTAAATCATTTTCGCGCGAAATATATTTCATGTAAAAACTAATTATTCAATTCTGACGAATATACGAAATGTGTCTTAAGAACGTATTTCATATATTTGACATTAAAGTTGTTAATATAACGAAAGTTATTTGTATAATTTTACGAATAATAATTCGTGCTCATCTCATATTGAAAAATAATAATATCCTAGAAACGTTTAAGGAAAATTATATTATAACAATAATAATAATAATAATATTACACAATACGAACCGTTTTGTGATAATAATTTCAAAATATAAAATAATATATTCGGACTTATTTAGTTTATGATGCGTAAACGTGGGTATATCGTATAATATAAAACATTTTTATCAGCCACAAAATATATAAAAGGTTCACGTTGAAGACGTTATATTATGCAAGTCCAAATCCAATTAGGTACAGCTGAAAAGCTTCAGAATATAAGACGAATAATCTACATTAAATTGTATTTACCCATGAAATAAAATGTTCTACACAATGGTGCGTCATTTATATCACTGTCATAATTGATCACTGTCACGTCATGTTCGCTGAACCAGAAAAAATTGCATTAAATATTTAAGAAATTTAAACTGACTGACTGATAAACAAATTATTGTTATGAATGTCGTTAACTGCGAATTCGCGTTCATAATAATTGAATAACTCTTAAAATCAACAATGATATTAGTGTTTTTTTTTCTTTTTAATCAAAACGTACAACGATGGATGTGGGAAGGTTTATATTAATATAAAATTATATGCCACCTACCTATATATTATTATTATTATTATTATTATTATTATTATTATTATTATTATTATTATTATTATTATTAAGAATTATTATAAAATCCGCCATTATTATTTTTACGCGCAAAAATAATATACTCTATTTTTTATTTTTAATAATAAATTATAATTTGTTTTAATGTTATTTCAGTAAATTTAACAGGGAACTAAAATATAATCAAGATGTACCATTTTTTTTTTTCATTTTGTATCATAAATTATAATTTTATTTTCGTTAAAATAAATTGTTTCTACTAAAAATTTATAGAGCTATAAAAATATAATTTTTTTTTTTTTTTTTTTAATAATTATTACTGACAGAATAATTCATATTTGTTTAATATAACCATAATTTCTCATTATTAATAAAATAATATCGCTGGAAACGTTTCAGTTGGTTCGAAATTAAATATACACGATATAAAAATAAAAATAAAGTTTTGGTGTTTATCAGCACAGACGTGCTTGTTCCTTTGTAAGTTCCAATATTAATTAAAGGAGAAAGTTATAAATTCAAAGAGATCACAATCAGTTATTAATGATCGCCATAAAATTATATTAAATTATAACATTAGATGCATTGTACTTTTTATTTTATCGTTACATCGTTGTTATTTATTCGTTTTTACATATATTATTTAATATTTTACATTTACATTTCACAAAGTGAAAAATAATAATGTCGAGTATTGGCAATTTATTTGTTGAAGAGACGACGGACGATTGTTATGTAATATAATCTTTTTTTTTTTTAAAAAATTTATTGTTATTATTTTCCTTTAATATTTAATTTAAAAATCTATTAAAACGCACATACAATAATATTCCAAACCAGCACTGTCAAAATAATGTTTACTTTGAATTTATAATATTTTAACGTGATAATATTAATATTTCAATAATATTATATAATGGCAATAAAAAAAAAAAAAACGTCAATTTTATTTGTAATCCAACGAATTTGATATTTTTCCGTTGAAATTTATCTAGACGTATCGAATTTACATATTAAAAAATTATTATTAAAATTATAATCTAATAATGCGTATTATTATATGAATTTTCGACATCGTACCGAGTAATATACATAATTTTATATACCTTGGTATAATATTATGGTTACCGTAATACGAATACAAAACAATAACACATAGTACGCGAGTAATAACTAATAATCAAACCAGTTTGAAATTAAATGTTTCATTGTCTGTATATATACGCATTTTAAAAATGGAAAATAATATAATATCTTTTCGTTTAATCACAAACAACGGTAATGACAGTAGCCATTATGGACGTAGGCGTGTTTTATATATTTTATTTAGTATTAGGGTTGATTTCCAAACTGGTTATTATTTAGCTTTTATAAAATTATACGTTGAAACGTCACGTTTATAATACGTCTATTCATTTTCCGTATAATCTTTCAAATCATCTTTTACTCTAAAATTGTTCTATTATATTAGATTATAAATAATATTATACATTTTTCGTTTCTATATCTTTGTATTATGTTATAAATATAGGTAACTTGATTTATTTTTCATCTCTAATCTTAATTGGTATTACAAAATATTATATTAAGTATAAATAATTATCCATAACTTAATGCGATCTGATTTATTTTTCATCCGGATGGAATTACGAAAAATTATTACGATTTTAATCGACGTTCAAAATGAAAATTCGATTTATTAGAGATATAATGACGTATTATTATGTTTTATTTGAATTGTTTATACGCAAACTTGAGTTAAAGAAAAAAAAAAAATTCTAATAATTTAACAGTTTCGATAAAGAAATTCAATTTATTTGAAAAAAAAAAAAAATTAAATTAAATTAAATTTAAATAAAACCACTTTGCTATCATAATAATAGGCAGTAGGTATAAGCTATTATGTATATTATGTTATAATCCAACACGAGAATAAATTACGCAATAAAATTATTTAAATATGCAAATATTACAAATTTATATTTTATATGTATATATAACTTGATCGCCATAATAATAATTATATTGAATAGTAGTCTCAGATTCATTATTACATTTGAATTATGTGTTTTGACTGTCCGTGTAATAACTTAATTATGCACTTATTCGAAAAAAAAAAATTAATCTACTTTTGTGTCGTTTAATTTCACGGTTGCGCAAAACATTTATTTATATCCCCGTTTTTAGTTGTTTATTTTAATTTTAATCAGTTAGTTATGTTAAATTTAATTTCCAGTTAAAGAAAAAATTATCAATGATTTTATAATGTATAGTAATTTGAATATTTTATATTTTTGTATAGATCAAACAACTGTCATTATTTATAACACGTATGTTACAGGGTGATTTTTTTATCTTACTACACTCATTTTCTCGGTCAATTTTAATGTTTTTCAATTTTTTTTTTTTTACAAAATATATAGAACTTATAACACTACATTTTTATATAAAAATACAATTTTTTACATTTCTTTTTCTTGCTGATTTTTGAATTTTTATACTTTTTTTAAATGGCATGCTATATATTTATTGACACCAAAAAATAGGTAATAAAATTATAAGAATTATATTCCTTTGTCATTTTTAATTTTGTTAACTTTTCAATGAACTACAGTGATTTTCATTAAACTCTTAAATGGATATTTATTAAATAGTGAAAGTACTTTTTCGGAGACGCTAATTTTAGTGTTTACAAACACTGTTTCATTAATAAATATTTTATTATCAAATCCTATACCAACAAAATATTACAAGTGTGTATTTCCAATTTAATATCCAATTATAATAATAAACACAATTAATTAAATACCTACATAACCATCTTATGGAATATTGTCGAAATGTCTATATATCGCCTTAAAATTAATAATCATTCATATCATAATTTAAAATAATATTATTGGTATTTTGGTAATAGTGTTTGGCTTTGGATTTGTACTATGGTATAACCTCAATCGTCTTGACGGGAATTTACGTTTTTACTTTAATGTATCAAACAATATAATAATTATTGCAAGCTGAGTTAAAAGTTAAAACCACATGGTACTCGTACGTTATAATCATTGTATATTCCTCAGTTTTTTTTTATTATTTTAATATTATATATTCTAAGTTGTGTTATGTTATAAAAAAATATTTTATTATAATGGATTGACTTTTTAAATTTTAAGTTAATATTACCTATAATAATAATTATATTATACTTGTTTTACAATTTATATGAAATTGAAAATGAAAATTACATAAATACAAATACTTACCTAGTTTACCAATATCTGTATTATAATAGATGTTACTTTAATTAAATAAAATAATATTCAATATATTAAATAAAGCCGTGGAAATGTGGAATAAACCTACAAATCCACGATCAATTAAATTGCGGTAAGTTATATAATATAAATATATTATAATGGGTTACCTAATGTGCATTTCATTATCATTTGTACTTAAATACTACATATTTATAAATTATATTTTTTATTACACACACAATTAATTTAAATTTGTTTTTATTTTATACTAGTTGGTGGAACGATAAAAACTAATAAAAATTATTTTCAAGACGATAAGAAATATAATATTATTACTTCGTCAACTATTATTCATACTTATTTGTTATTTATATGTATAAAAACTGGATTCAATGGTCAAGTTAAATATTTTGGTAAGTACCTACATAATTTAAATTAAAAGATTAATAAATAATCAGAACAATTTTTTAATTTAATTTATATTAGAATATAATATGAAGATTATAATCATCTGTGCATAGAACATTCAAATCACTGTTTCTTATATTGTCAAAAATGTATACATCTTTCATCGACTACTGAACTAATGAAGACATCTTGAAGTAACCAATAAGCCAAAAATAAATAAAATACCTATAACTCTTGTTCATTTTTTATTTATTAGTATTCTGTGATAATTAAAAAATATACTGCATATTTACTATTAAGGGTAACAACATTAGTGGTTAATCCAGTAGGTAAGGCTAAAACTGAAAGTATATTATAATAAAAAATAGTTATAAATTATAATATAAAATTCAATTTAACAATTGTTTTATTTTTTATTTTATAAAAAAAAGTCTAAGAGTAGATACTATGAAAAAATAAATGTGCCATAATTTAAATTAGTTAACCACAGTATAAAAAAAATTATTAATAAATATGAAAAAAAATATTTTCCAATTTCAATTATTACCTACTGAAATAGTGTTTTTTTAAAACTGATGTTTTTACCCTTTATCATTTTAAATATATTATTATCATCGCCATTTTTATATTTAAATTTAATTTATTATGTCTAGGATTATTGAAAAGATTATTCTCATTTTATAACATATATTTTAATCTAAACTCATATTTTGCACATGTGTAAAACGAATATTTGGATGAAAATATGTTTTTAAAATGGGAAAAGCTTTTCGTTATCCTAGGCTATTAAATTATTATAAAACATTTAAATGGTAGTTTGATTATGTATAATATATATAAAATGAAATTTTAAATTAATTTATCAGATTTATTTATTTATTTTTGTTAAAAACGATTTTAAAAAAATCATATTTTCAAATAGTTTTTAATAAATAGGTAATTTGAAAACATTAAAAAATTGCTTTAAAATTGCTTTAATTTTGTAATATTATAAATTATGTATATAATTATTTAATTAACCTACTGATAATGGAAGAAAAATGTTATATATATAAGTATAAATTAAAATAAACATGTATTTATTTATGATAAATTGATGGTCAATGTTTTTTATTATATTTTGTGTTGATTGTTGTATGTAAAAATTATAAATTGCGCATCAATTATATAAAATATATAATGTTAAACTATAATATTTTAATTGTTTGTATATTCATAAATGAGTACTATGATAATGTAATGTTTAATATATTTTATATTAATTTGTAATTATTTACATTTACATAATTTATAATTATTTATTATAAATCATAAAATGTGTTTTTTCATAGCATTAACCAAATATATTTTTATATAGTTGTAACAGTGAAGTGAATTCTTAGTTAAAAAAAAAAAAAAAAATTACTAATTAGATGTTTGTAATCCTTGTAATTCTTTATTTCATAGTTTTATACCTATTAACATAATTATGTAATTATCCATGTCTGGATGCAATTCTGGTCTTAGAAAACAAGTTAAAATATATAAAGAAGGAAAAAATCTCCTTCAATATTTCATCCTAAGAGGTAGTGTCATATTTAGTTTTATACATTTGTTTCTTATTTAAATTTATATTTCATTAAGATTTTAATAAAAATTTAATGAATATAAAAATACTTGTGTTAATTGACTTTTGATATTAGAAATAATACTTAAAAGGTAAAAATGTACTTTTTTGTATAATATCTGGTCACCCTACATATTGTACAAAAACAACAAATAAATGAAATTCATTAAACAATATTTATTTAAAATTTAGAATATGATTGTTATTTGGAATACAAAAATTCCAAGAGCTGATGAAGTATTAACAAAAAATGATGGAGTGTGTGAATTACATTTTAATTCTGAGGATGTAATAAAAAATAAAACGTTTGAAGATAAAGAAGGCAATAAAATACATTACTATCTAATGAACCCTTATTTATAGGACAATTAAAAATAAAAATATTAAAAAAGAAAATCTCCAACAAATAGAACAATACAGGAAAATTATATATAAAAAAAAGTCATGTACCATTAATGTAAGATCATTCTAAATAATTTTAAGATAAGCTATTAATATATAATAAAATATTTAATTGCTGTTAAATATGAATTTATTATATTAATATAAAAGAGTTTATACTCCTGTCACATGGGTGTGCGAATCATAGCCTTTAATTTTAATTAGAATTTGAATACAATGATAAACTATTGCATTCGAAAAAAACGATTCTGAGCGAAGTTCAGTCAGATTATAATTTTCGTTTGAACTAAAAATATCAATTTAAAACAGTTATAAAAAAAATTTAGACTAGGGATTTTTATAATATTTTAGTTTTTAGTATAATGTTAAGTAATATGTAAGTATACTTCAGTAAAATTTTCAGACCTTAATACCAAAAATTGCCAATTTTATCAAACATTATATAGGTAAAAACGAGAATTTTACGAAATATTCAATGTCCAATATTTTGTAGAAAAATGAACGTAACTGTTCCAAAATTTTACCACATATATATAATACTTATGTGAACACCCGAAACAATTTTCAAGTCTCTATCTTAAAAATTGCCCGAGTTATCGAGAAATATAGAAATCGAATTCGTCAAAATTTCATTTTTCGCGAAAAATGCTGTTTTTTCGTCATTTTTTCGCCGTTTTTTCTACCGCATAGGGTCAATTTTGAGAAATTCAAAAAATGACCTAAATAAAGTACCAACTAGATCCACTTTGCTACCGGAAACATACCCTATTCGTGATAATCGGAGCATTATTTCGGGTAGTAAAAGTGTTTACAGAATAAAAAAAAAAAAAAAACAAAAAAAAATCACACATCATTGTAAAACCAATACATTCTTCGCTTCGCTCAGAATCTAAAATAAATGTACATGTCACTGTCACATGATAATTGATTTTGGTGGCCAGCATAGACTTATAATATATTATAAGTCTATGGATTATACTATGACTGATTACATTAGTAAAAAATGATAAGATATTTTACGTAAACATTGATAATGTTTAAATCATATACCAACATAATATTACAAGTGTGTATTTCCAATTTAGTATCCTACTATGATGATAAACAAAATCAATTAAATACCCCTTCCTACATCTTTCCTCACAATCAGACGTAATCGTGGATTCATTAACGTTTAACGACAACCACTATAATAATATAATATGAATACAGATTAGGTGTATATTTATAAATAAACCATGCACAATAATTATACGTATTTAATTTTATAAAAATACAATCGTATGGAAAATTGAAAGTGAACCGTAGTAACAGTGACGTAAAAACTGACAAAAGCTCCTCCTACATATGAAAAATAAATGAATTTCAAAGACGTATATTATCAAAACAAATTGAAAAAAATGAAAAATTTCTTCACGAAAATTATTTTTAAATTATTGCCCATGTCATAGAATAAAAACATATATAGCATGCCATTTAAAAAAAGTATAAAACCTAAAAATTTAATAGGAAAAAAAATTATAAAAAATTATATGTTTATGTCAAAATATAGTGTAATGTACACCAAATATTTTGTAAAAAAAAAAAATTGAAAAACTTCAAAATTGACTGAGAAAATGAGTGTAGTAAGATAAAAAAATCACCCTGTATTTATCACCCTGTATTTATCACCCTATATTTATATTTATTTTGAAATATATATTTTTACGTTAATATTATTTTGCTTACTGTAAATATAAAGCTTTTACAAATAAAATATTCCACCGGTTTCGATTAATTGTCAATTAAATATAACAAATCAGTTATTATGTATTATATAATATGTTTCATTTGTTACAATATACAAATAATAATATAAAATATTCAAATTTCTATTATTCCATCTATTTTTCAACTTAAACACAATTTAATTCGTCAAGAAAATAAATACTAAAAAATGTTAAAATAAAAAATAATTCATTTTTGAAAGTGAATGGAGAAGGAAAGTCGTTTAAAAAAATGTATATCTATATACGTATAATAATGTATGAAAATAAATGATAAAGTATATATAAGAAATTATATAAAATTATCAAAAATGTTTTTTGCAAAATTATCCAAAATGTTTTCAATTATAATAGTGATTATTACATTATTTAAACTTAGACTTAACTCAATATTTCTACAGCAAGATTTTAATGAATAATTATAATGCACATTAATTATGATATTTTACATATTATTATCTTTAAAAGTGTTATTTATCTAAAATTTAATATTAATTATAATATTAAAAAGATAAGAGAACAATTAATAGGTAAATGCATTTTGTTAGTATGATATGTGTATTATATGTGACTATATAACATATCTTAAATAATTATAATATATGAATAATTTAAAACTATATAAGTGTTAGCGGTAAAAAACAGCTCGCTTTTAATGATTAGGTAGTATAGAGATACTTATGTATTATTATATACCTCATTGTTCTTCTTTTCATCTCAATTGTATTAAACTCTGATTACCGGAATGTACATGGGTGCTTGATAGTCATAAATTCAACGCTGTTCGCCACTTTGCCTCTTATTTTGTATTAAGTCTCTCGGGAAATTGTACGTAGTTCAATATTTATCTTTTTTTTTTGATCAAACACAACTTTTCATTCCTCGGATGGTAGTCATTCTTTAAAAATAGTCGTGGCTTTTTATCGTACAATTAAATCCAAAGAATATTCATAAAATAACGAATTTTATTTTAACGATTTTCCAATATTTAATTATTAATACGTTTTAATTTTAATATTCAACTATAGTTGTCCAAAATATGCCCCTGTAAAATTTATCTATCCAAACTAAATCTAAAATTAGTATTCATACATTAGTCTAACTGATCTAAAATTACATAAATATCTAATGTGTATACTTATTATAATAATATATTCAAATCTGTTCATAGGAATTCGTTAGATAATATATTAGTTAACCATGTATTAGTCTATAAATTATGTATTCATTATATTCAAATTTGTAACTAAACAATTTTTTTTTCTATAACAACTAACAGTATAAAATAATATACAAAAAATAATTTGTAATAGTTTGATTGTTATAAAGAAATGTCTAAAAATAATAATATATAAATAAATAAGAATTTATTGGAGTTTTCAACATTTAATTAACTATAAACAACAATTATTCAATTATCATATTAAAATTAAAAATTTAATATATAGCCTTAAAAAAAACTAATTAACATAATAATTCCCAATCCTGACTAACAAATACTGTCCATACATTTACCATAAAATATGAAGTCAATATTTCTAATAACTTGAATTGAATTGGGGTCAAAAATGAATATCATAACGTTGAAAATATTCGTAAAATTACGATAAATAAAATTTAATATGGCTAACGTAATAGTATCCATTTATAATATTTATTTTATTCGAAAAAAAAAATATATAATTTAAAAATTATTATTGGAATATTTTGATTATTACTATTTAGCATATTTGGTATATTTAGTTTATTTATTATTAAAGGTAATTTTTTTTTTATCAAAACATTGTTAAAAAAAAAATACTTTAAAAAAATAACACAATGAAAATATAATATAATATAAAATGATATCTAAATAAACGAATCAGTAAAATACTGAATTAATACTTAAAGTAGGTAGTAATTTATTTTACTCGTATAATATACAGGTATCGATTTTACATAAATACAAAAATTAATAATTTTAAACGAAAATGCTAAATGTATAATATGATTATGATATACGAGTATAATAATAATATGTATGCGTTTAATAATGTATTTACATTTAAAATATTATAAGTGCTCATAAATTACAATTAATGCACCTTTTGTTCCAATGAATTATAGATAAATTGTATAAACAAGAGCTGATAGCAAACTTTTCAAACGATGGATATTTATTTAAAAATATAGATAAGACGTTTTCAAATACTTAAATTTATACAATTTTACTATTGAATCATTATTATGCAATATTTAATTCATGAACTTAATAACAAAAATACAGTATAAACAAACAACTTTCAAAACGAATCAAACATTAATATAACAGTGTAAACAAATCCGTTTACATAAAACTTATAATACCAATGCTATGGTAAATAAAATTAAAGTAATGTATAACAATTTATGCAATAAGAAAATGCGTTGGATTTTACTGAGTAAACACGGCGAGGAAAAAGCGTTTTAATATTACATCGGTACAATTCATAAATTAATGTTGATACAATATTATTTCATATTATTATTATAATATTGAAAATATATATTATAATATGTTTAATTTAATTTTGAGAATTAATCATTTCTATCATTATTAAAAATATTAAATTAAATTTTAATAATTTACTTATGATTACATGGGGTCGTAAAATGTAATAATAAAAAAAATAAAAAAATATAAGAACTGTTTAAAAATACGAATAACGTAGAATTGATTTATTTCTGTTAGAAGTTTTGCCATTATATTGCATGCGATATACATTATGAAATTGTTTAAACGACAATAATTTACGAAGGCAAAAAAAAAAAAAAAAAACGAACCGAAATTTAATAAATTAAATCTTAATAAGAATTAAACTGCGTTCATTAATATTGTTCGTTTTAAAGTACAATAAACAAGATATAATTTATCGGACGGCTAGTCCAAGATATTATACGGAATAATTGTTTTCCAACGAAATAACTATATTGGATCGTGGAAAATCGAGTCTGTCCAATAACGTTATCGAACGTATAATAATTGAAATCCTAATGCTATTTATGCGAAATAATAATTAAACTCGTTGTTTATTATAATGATTTAGTTACGATAAATAACGTTAATACACAACAAAATTGTCCGGATTAATAATTAGACCACAAAATAATGATATCTCTTGCAGATTATGTGGATAATAATAATAATTTGCAAACGATACGTCCGTGGAGAGAGGTTTAACAACTTCCATATTTCAATAAAATATAATAATAATAATAATAATAATAATAATAATAATAATAATAATAAT
>JAIUCT010000013.1:8431166-8478944 GCA_021307375.1 Tetraneura akinire | reverse complement strand
TAATAATAATATTGAGCACACAAACCGAAGACATAAATCAATAAAAAAAATAAAAATAATAATAATAAATACAACAAATATTACATATAAATCACACTAATAACAGTCGTATTATGTACGTGTAATTTCTAAATATAAAACTTTTATATATCTAATTAGAAACATTACTCATTAAAAAATATAAATAGTATGCATTTTTTTAAATATTTTATTCGTTTAAAATAACCGGTTTGTAATTAGGTACTATTTTAGACTAAAATAAAATATTCAACAGCTGCCAAAATATATTATATTATATATATATAATGTATAAGAAAGTCCGTTAGTCACTGTAACGTTTCATTAAAAATAAAACCTTGAAATAAAAAACATGAAAATGTATAATTATTATTATTATTATTATTTTTTTTTTAAATACATTAGTGTTTTAATAATATATACTTTAAAATATTTATTTGAATACTTTATCGTAGGTATTTAGTTTATACGAAATTAATTTTTATCATTTTATTATATTTTCTAGGTACTACATCGATTAATTTATGAATGGCTTATATATATATCTTAATGCGACTAATTAATAATTTTAATGATATGGTTAACGTGTATAATATATAAGTCAAAAATGAAACTATTATTCAACTCTGTGTAGATAATACACCATCTTTTTATCAATATTCAATTAACCAAATATATCTAATTAAAAAATAAATTAAAAAATATATATATAAATTCAATTTAAATAAAATCTTTTATAATTATTATAATGACGTGCAATGTATACTTGCATAGACAGTTTACTATTGAATGAATAATTAATATTGTTGACTAAACAATAAAAACATTTTATTGTTCAAACATTTAAATAATTTATATTTTTTTACCCTCTTAATTATAAATGAAAGAGAATTAATTCCATTGTTATACAATTAACCACATATTCTTAATATTTATAATTAAAACCACCCACCACTATATTTTAAAAAAAATTATCTAATTGTAAAATAAATCAATTTAAAACTTTTTTTATATATATTATAATTAAGATAAAATTAGATAAGAATTAGTATAATAATAATATTAATATTATTGATATAAAAAAAAAAATTTCAAATTTTGTAATAATTTTCTTTTTCGTTTTAAACTTTTGGAGTATAATATTAGAAGATATTTATTAATTAATAATTCAAATAACAGGAGTAAATAGAGAGCAAAAATATTATTATTAATATTTAATTATTCATCGATTATGGATGCTTAAATACTTCCACACACATCCGGATTTGACTTGTATTGACTATTGACCTACTTGAAATTATTGTAAACCGTCTGAAAACATAATAACATCCTAATAATATCTACAGTATTATAATATCGTATAATAGGTGTGTTAATTAGCAAAATAGAAAATAACAATTAATTATAGTATATGTATATCATATTATACTAATTAATAAACGTACTAAAGTTTTACATAATAATATATAAACGTAACTTTTTTTTTTATAAAAAACGTTAAAATAACAAAATTTTAGATTTGGTAATAATGTATTTCATAGAAAATAAGTATCTGTTATTGTAAGAAATATCTATCTAATAATAATAATATAAATAATAATAATGTATAATATTTTATCAGATTAATTAAATTTCTATGAGTACCTATAAAATCGAAAATTATTTATTTACATAGAAATGATTATAAATATTATTATAATAGTAAATAATATTAATTGATCAATATAGAGATAATAAATAAATTATCCTTTATAATTATGCCTTTAGGCACCTAAATTAATATTTTTCAAAATAATCAAATTCAATGTAAATAATTAACATTTTATAATTTTTTGGTTGGAAAATTTTTTACATACCTATACCTAATTTAAATCTCGTTATAATAAACAGAATAATATTAATTTTCCCGTAGGTATATATGAAGACAATAATTATTATAATTAAAGTAAATGGCATATAATTATATTAATAAAAAATAAAAATAAAAATATTAAGTATATTATTTTAAACTTATTAATACGATATTACAATCAGCACACTAAAAAACTAGTGATTAATATAATATTACCTATACCTACCTATAATTTAGGTATTAGAAAATAATTCCATAAATATAAGATAAACACCTCATTTAAAAACATAATATTGCAGCAGTATACTTGAATGTTTCACCTTTCACTTTATTAAAAAAATCTAAAAATATAAGCACACACAAACATTATTAAACGATAGGAGAATATGGTAATAATTTAAATAATATTATTTTTGATCATAATATTATTAATAGAATCCAAACGTTAAACATTAAAGAATAAATATTATTAAACAATTAATTGCACTATAAGATGTAAAAACTAATAAATGTCTTTATGTAAAAATTATATTATACTTATAGTAGTCATCTTCTATATAATATTAAATGAAAAAAAAATAATATCTTTTGAGTTTATATAATAAATTATATTTTCTCTTTTATTGTATACTCTTGTATTTGTTCTCAAATATATTATATTATTATATATTAGTTTTAAACAAATGTAAAATTCGTTTCATGTTTATCCTTTCATTACATTAACTCATAATAATAATAATAATAATAATAATAATAATAATAATAATAATAATGATAATAATAATAATAATAATAATAATCATAATAATAATTATAATAATAATAATAATAATAATAATAATCATAATAATAATTATAATTATAATAATAATAATACAAATTACTCAATTAATATGCAAATTTATAAGAAAATGTTTGCAAAGTAAAAACAAGTATAATAACATTTTGAATAATATCTGATATTAATTATATTCTATTCATTTTAAACACTTTGAATATTAAAATATTTAAAAATTTATCAACTAAAAGAAAAAAGATAGAATAATAAAATGTATCCAGATACAAAATAAATAAAATTAACACTCTATTATTAATTAATTTTTTAATATGACTATACGTGTTGTATTAAAAGGAAAACAACATATAATAATATTTCAAATAATTAATTAATATCGTAGATACCAATAATGGACTTTGTATAATTAAAATACGCCCTTTTCTCTTAGTTTTTTTTTTTTATTTATTTATAAATAGATAGTTCAGACGTGACTAGAATTTTCATTTTATTTATTGCATTCATATACTTTGTTTTAAGGAATGTGCATTCAATATAACATTTTAATAAAATACATTTATAAAATTAATTACTAGAATGTGTATGTAAAATTACAATATATATTGTTTTCATAAATCTTTCTTTTAAATTATAATTATTTTTATAATAGTAAAGCACATGGCACATCATAGTCTTAATATTGAATTAATATTAAAGAGAAAAAAAATTAACGTTTTTATTGTCATTGCAAATACATTTTTAAAATAATTCATTTATAAAATTGTTTCTAATTATATAATTAATTATAATAATTTTTATAATTACCTACTTATTGTTTTTATTGAAGATATGTTTAATATTATTTTATAATTTATAAAAATCATGACTTATATTTAAAAATAATAACATACAGTTTCTCAATGCATTATGAAAATAAAATGAAAGAGCATCATATATTATTATTATTATTATAATATGATATCATACTTTCTAATAATCTTAAAATAATAACAATTATAATTTTATATAATATTATATTGTAATATACAATAATAATTATTGTATTGAAAATATTTTACATTTTAATAATTAGGTAGGTACTTTATTCTTAATTATTTTCTACTGTGCGATCATTCCAATAATAAAAAAATTAAATTAAAATAAATTAGACATTTAGTGAGACATTTTTGTTGTATTATATTATACAAAAAATTTATAAATTTATTTTTTAAATTTAAATAATTCTAATTTATTATACAAAATGATTATAATGTCAAAAAGCATGCAGTGATTAAGCGTGTTGGGTAAAAATAGATAATATTATCTATTATAATATAATATAAATTAGGAAAATTTTTGAATTTCGATAAATTGCATATGTCATAATTAAATAAACAAACTGTTACCCAAGTTAACAGCATTATATTTGTAGTTACATTATACTATCGTAGTAATGGATTAGTCAACTAATGAAATTAGGTAACTATAATTATTAGTTATTACTATAATAAAATCTAGAGTTTATGAAATAAAGTTTCATTTAAAATGTATAATCATGACACATAATTTTCTAACCTTGTAAACTTATTTATTAGTAAAGTAAAACATAAACGAATGGCAATACTTTTTTTTTTTTTTAACACTATATATCGCGGTTAAATAATTTAATTTATGTGTATTTTTAATATTACAAGCAGAATAACTGGTTTTAATTTAAAATAATTAATGGTATTCCTATTCTACTTATCGCATTCAGTTAATATAATAAACAATATTTGTGAGAAGTATGTTTTAAAAAATAAACGCTATTTTAAAATACATATAATATAATAATAATATAATAATAGTTCAATAATAATTCATACGATATTATTGTTATCAAAGCGAAAATGATTTTTTTTTTTACAATTTAAAATTTTATTAAATTATATTTTTCGTTTTAATGTTATTACATATATTATAAATATAATAATATTATTATATTTGTTTGTATTTACAAGTTATAATCGTAAGTTCAAAAAATACACGCATATACAATTTGACTATTTTATATTAATGAAACTTCTCGAGGATGTTATTTTCCGTACAGAATTCTACTGTATGGTACTTGTTATGAAGCACTTGTAAAGAAATAGCTTTAATATAAAAATGTGTAGATCCTTTGAATTATTTTGTACGTCTTTATCTTTGTGTATAATATACATACAACACAAATAATATAAAATTCTATAATATATTATAAAGTATTTGCAAAATGAAAAAAACAACCTTCTTCTCTTGGAAGTAATAGATAAGTATAATAAGTAGGTATATGTATATTCTTTGTATAAGAACTAAAAATAAATATTTTCCCGTCTGCAGTTCGTTTGTACTTAGAAAAACGCATGTCAGTAAAGGTTTATTATCGTAAAATATATTCTTACAAGCATAAGGTATATTTTTTAAAATGTTATTTTTGAAATATTACAAGAAATAATAATTGTTATTTCGACTTTTCATGATAAAACAACACAATATTAAGGAAGTTATATGACGAGCGTTGAGTATTTTTTCGGGGGAATTTAAGAGTACAAATATAGTCCGGTTTGTGATAAATAAATTCTAATTTCGATCGAATATTATTCGTCGATAATAAAATGATAATACGATTTCAAAAATTATTATTTACCAACCAGAAACGAATGCGACAACGAAATTATTATTACGTTGAATAATTATTATTATTATAAAAAATAACGGTCTAGTTTATTTTTTTACAGATAAATTAAATTTAGTACTTATCAAGAGGAAAAAAAGAAAAAGTTTCAACGTTTAAATTATGCAAAAAAAAAACTTACACAAGTCGCGTTCTTTATATTTCCATAAAATATTCTTAAAAATATTAGCCGTGCTCGGTTGAAATTAGTTTTTAAATTTTAACCGTGAAATTCGATTAGATTAAATGAGGTTCGCGTAAATTAATAAATTATGATATACGATACGATATTTATTATTTATTAACATCAAATTTAAAATGACAACACATTATATTAATGTATATGCATTATGTATACTTTTAAGTAGAGGCAGTGAAAGTTAAGAACAGAAAAAAATAAATAAAAAAACAAACAAGAAAAAAAATAAAGGTTAGTTTAATTAAATATACAAAAAGCTATTCAAAATATTCTCGAACATATTTTTAATATTATCGCAATTTTGAATTTGAAAACAAACAGAGAGAGAGAGTATTCTCTCTCGTATACTTTAAACTATATACGCGCAGTATAAAATAATAAATTTAATAACGCAGCATTTTCTCTCGTGTTATAACTTTATTATTTAATAACAAAAGTTTCATGAAATAAATAATAATAATAATAATAATAATAATAATAAAAAAAAAACAAATTCATAAAAAAAAATACCTACCCAGAATAATATCGGTTGCCCTTGGATACAGCGGGCTGTAATATAATTATATAAAAAGGAAATGTTTTCCGTCGGATAAATAATACTAAATATATAAATACCTAATATTGTATTAATTATAATTAAAATTTTTTTTTTTATAATAACATACAAGACGATTAATGTTATGTTTAGTTTATCAAACTATTCGTTATTTATAAATTCACAATCCATTAATTACTATATCGTAAATTTATTACCGTTCCATTCAATATAATTATGTTATTCGATAATACGATTATGCTATTTTTGGCCACGAGGTTAGGTTATACTTAATAGTTTTTTTTTTTAAATTAATAATTAAAATAACGGTAATTAATATTTAAGAAAAAAAATTGTGTATTCCTATAAGTAATATTATTCAACAACGTTATCGTCGGTTTAAAGTTCTACCCTCAACTGATTGTGTAATCAGCGCCAATAACGAACGGGGGCGAGCGACGATGATAAAAAAAAAAAAAATTACCCTTAAATTAGATTAGAATTTTATTACGTGTAATACGCATATATTAATTTATAATGTGACCGACGAACGTGGATTACATTTTTTATAGACGAATTAAATGAAATTTCTTAACATATTATTTAAAATTATTATAAAACCAACGATATTTCATGATATTTTTTTTTTTTTTTGGTCTTTTTCAAAACCCATCTACCTTCTTCTTCTTCTTCGTCCACATAACAAAAAATCGCCTACTGTTATCGGCGTTAGGATATTTCGCGAAAACGATCGTCATGATGACAAAATCAATTCGCACAAATGACAAATCCCTCGAGTGACCGAATGACCGTGACATCTACCCGATACCTTAGTCTTAGAATAATATTTTTCGTTTTTTCAAGGACGTAAAACACTGCACTTGGTCGCCTTGTCCTTTTTTTACACTATTCTATAGTAGTATTCTTTCCCCAACATAATAAACCATCGTTTACTCTTTATCTCTCTCTACAATTTATTTGGCGTGAATAATAATAATATAATTATTATTATTATTATTTTCCGTAAAAAAAAATTATTTTTTTTCTCTATCTCTATTCGTCCTAGTCATAATAATAACACGATTTACCATATTCATCATCGTATTATTTTGTAGGTAGGAATTATGATAATAATAATTCTTAGGCGATATAATAATAATAATAATAATAATAATAATAATAATAATAATAATAATAATAATAATAAAATACACGAAAACATAATGCGCCGTACGTGCGAAAACACCCGACGAAAAGGTACTGTGACGTAGGTCAGTGTTTGTTTATTTTTTTTTATTATTATTTTTTTTTTCCTGAAAAACAGTTACGATATTATTACGACACGCAATGCGTATTATCCGAAACGCGACGGCTGCGTTGGCCGATAGGAAAAGCGGTATCGTCTCGCCGCTGCCGTTCGTCCCGTGTAACCACGTTTATGTTATTATTATTATTATTATATACCATTATATACCTATACAAAAAATACATATATATATATTATACACGTATACGCGGGCATCCGAATCACGATTTTTGTGCGGGAATTACCGCCGGCGCCACCACCTGTTGAACGGCGTCGCTTTGTATACGCGCGTGTCCTTTGCCAACGCCAAAAAAGGACGTGATTTTTTCGCGCCCCCGAACACATTTACCCTCCGTAAGCCGTATCTGTTCGTTAACGTAGAATGCCGAGAGATAAAAAAAAACATAATAATAATAATAATAATAATAATAAAAATAATAATAAACTAACCTCGGGAAAAAATAAAATATTATTAAAAATCGCTGCTCATCGCGTCCTATAACGTTCGTTGACCTCTTTCGTCGTCCCGAGTTCCAGCGATGACTTTGCACCGTTTTGTGTTGACAACGTCTTCTTGTGTTTTACCGCATCCACGAAATATTATTATCCTACTTAAATTATGTTATATAATATAATCTACCCACTCGCAACACGAGTGCTTATTCACTAGGTGGTAAAATAATATCACCGTCTGTGTAGATTTAACATTATTATTCGCATGAACACGTTTACGTGTCCGTTTTAACCCGTTTCTGGACTAAAAGTCGATGGTAAATTCGTCGTGAACTCAATATTAATTGTATTAACGTCATAATATGTAATAATGTAATATATGTTCGAATCGGAATAAAAACTGACAAAAAATTAATTGGTTTCTTGTTAGTATTTTTATTTTTTTCTTCTGTAGATAATAACATATTGAATCATCGTGTATAGTTTTGTAATATTTTCTATTAGGTATATTATGATTATTGTTGACTTCCAAAATATGTTACGCGTTTAATGAGTTAACCTCTAATCCTCTATCTCCTTCGTACTTCGCATAGTTTTATCTAAATTCAACATACTTTCTATAATGTTATAAATTGCATTCGTCCGTCAGAAACCCTTTGTTTAATCCTTAGTAGTCTTATTTTCAATACTCCGTCACAGTAGATATTAATCGTCACTTTACCAAATATTAACAAGATTATATTTTACAAATTACAAAACGGCCAACATTCACATCGTATACGCTCTAGAAGATTGAAGACTGCATTACTAAATAATTGTTTTACTGAATACATGTCGATTTTATTATACGTTTAAATATTTATTTTGTATAGTCGATTAAAATAACATATAATATTATGTAAATTATAAAATGAAATCACGACAAAATTGTATTTATTTATTTTTTTGAAACGTGACGTAAAATTTTTCCATAAAATTTAAATATAATGAACTTGTCACATACATACGTACAAACATATTTTTATATGACGTGATGTTCAACGCATATAAAAAATATTAATATTATATAAAACTTTAAAATGTACAACTGTACCTATATACAATATACATATTTTAATAAAACCGACAAACCGTAGAAAATTATACCATGGTATAAAGTATGTAACCAGCTAAAACAAAACTTATAAGTTATAGTATTATTTTATTATTAATGCGATCAGTGACTAATTAATCTAACGTGCGTTTTAATTGTTCAATGTTTTATCACACAAACGAAATATAATATATTATATCGTACCTTATTATTATACCTATGTCATAGTAATTACTCACAGACGTACATTTTATAGTGTAATTATAAATAATAATTATTGTTCGTGTATTTTATCGTGTGTTTGTATTTTGTAATTCCGAGATACTCTTATGTTACATACCATTATTAAAATAACAAGTTATTATTATGCTAAAAAATATAATAAAAAATACACATTATTTCTGATTTAATTATTATTTCATTAAAAAACTAATTTGTATTAATGACTTAACTAGAATTTAATTTAAAAACTTAATAAAAGAATACACATTTTTAATTTTAATAATGTTTAATGTGTATTAAAATTGTTCGTTATTATTATTTCCATGAATGTAAACCGAAAAGCAATTTAATATATTTTGTTTAAGATGAAATTTAAATATACCTTTATAAAACTTCATTTTTTATAAATAGTATATACATTATAATATTATATATATATTTTTTATTTCTTTAAATATTTTACGAAAATCTTATTTACATATTATTTTAATAAAACTATTTCTCAAATTCAAAATCGTTTATCTTTCAATGTGATTATTTAAACTAATATTTTATGAAGTCTGAAAAACCTTAGAAAATTACATTTCTTTACTTAATTATAATATATATTTTATAAGTGTTTAAATAAAATATGACAGTAATAATATGTTTATTATACAGCAAAGTATATTCTTTATGTATTTAAAAGTCATAAAATTTAATATATGCATAGAAAATTATAATAAAAAAAATATTGTCATTTTATAAGCTGGTAAATTCGTTATTTAATGATAATATTATTATTATATTACGTTAGTTGTTTATAATTTTATCACAACACTTTATCAACTTTATTTTTGTATTAACTTATTAGTGTAATACTATTATAATTATTTGTAAATAAAAATATAAAATAAATTGTCTTCCTAAATTATTATTATTTTTTTTTTTACATATATTAATAGAATTATTAAAAATTAACTAAACAAAAAAAAAAAAATAGCAATACAATATAGGTATTGATTTTTAAAATAAACTTAAATTATTTATATTAAGTATTGACGTTTGATTATGTTTTGAAAAATTGATGTTTTAATTATCTCTATAATAAAATCACGTCTAATGTTTAAAATTATTGTTCAATTTTTAAAAAATATAAAAATCCACATAATAAAATAATATAAATTTGAATAATATTTAAATCCACTGAGTCACTTTCATTGTATCTAATAAATTTTTCAATTTTATTAGGTACCTACTACATTATAATAATATTAAAATAAAAAGTAATATAATTTATTATTAATAATTTAATGAATTTAATTAAAATTTATATAATATATGTGTATATACTTTTAAAGTTTTAACATAGGTACGTGGCAAGCGCATAAAGAAAAGTTTTTAACGTATATTCTTTATATTTATATTTTTTATCCAAAATTTTACGATATACCTGATAAATTATGCTTTTAAGTTTAAATAATTATTAACGAGATTTACGATTACGTTAATACTTTATAGAACATTTTTCAATTTTGACCAAATGAATATTAAGTTATTCTATATATTATATTATAATATGACGAAGTTAGTTTTTGGTAATCGTTAAAATTTATTGACGTTGAAATAATATATAATATATATATATCGCTATAATAAAAATATATTATTAGTTGATCCTAATAATTTAAAATCGGTAAAAAAGTAATGAATTATTGACATTGAAATAAATTGATGGCTGAAAAGTATTTTAATCTATACGTTTTTCAAATAACCAGATATATTCATCGGTTACCGGATTTTTTTTTTTTTTTTTTTATATATATTTTGAAATTCCAATTTACACGGTCTCACAAATAAAATATAAGTAATAACCATTGTAATTTATTTACGGCTATTAAATTATAAACGTATAGACTGTATAAAGTATACCCTATATGGTTTATATAACCATATTACGAACTTGATATCTTGTACTCGTAATTTATCGTATTCATATCATTCAGTATAATATTATAATAATATTGAATTTCTTACTTATAATTCTTTCAAACATTCATATTATTTCTTATTTACAAATCTTGTTTGATCGATCGTATAAATAATTGAATTAATATCGTAATAATAATTGATGATGTTATTGAAAAAATATTATTCGCTTCGATCGCAGTGCGAATATAATTATTATTTTTAATTTAAAAAATCGCATAATAACGATAAAAAGTAACGTGAATATACTTCACTCGTGTAAAATATAATAATTCAAGTACTCATAGGGGAAGTAACACGATAAATATTAATTATTTTGCCCAGTGAGCTACGAGTTTAATACATCGAGTTGTATAAAATATATTAAGTCGACTCTGCAGCTCATTCGTATACAAGTACATATTGGAATGAAACCTCGTGATGGCGTTTGTCTCTTAATTCCACGATTAGGACGATCGATAATAATATTATTATGGTATGCCATCGAGTCACTTTAGACACGGGATACACATTGCATTTCCCGGTTGATGGGACAGAAAATCGGGCAATGTCTGTAAAAGTTTAAAGTCAGAATACACAAGTTGGCAAACCCATTTGTTTAATGGACTTGGTCGTTTTCTATCCGTTCTATACGTTTAAATATGCATAGATATATACAATATAATATATTGAAATACATAGTACACGATCGCGTGAGAATTTATAAACGTCTCTAAATGTATTTTCCTCGTAGGTAAACCAAAACTTGTCGATATAAAATATTTGGAATGTACCTATTTAAAAAAAAAAGCAAAAAAAAAAAAAAAAACACTAAACGACGAGCAACGGAAAAATTGTCTCGAACGAAAAGCAGCTCGAATAACCATTTTGAATAATAATAATAATAATAATAATAATTACCTTTAGTACAATATTTCGAGTAGGTAATCAATATTACCAGGGAAACAGAACTCCTTAAACTTAAAGTTTTGTTGACATTCGAATACGCACATCATAAAAACGAAATTGTCTCGACGCTGCACATTTTAAAATCTTTTTATCTTTCATCTATGCACGAATCGGCTCGTTTTTATATACAAATATAATAATAATAATACCTAATAATAATAATAATAATAATAATATGTTCTTCATAATAATGAATATAATAATAATAATATAATAATAATATTATTATTAAAATATCGTGTACAACGTGCGCCGTTTCGAAATACCTTACTCCACCCGCGCGTCACCAATAAAATCCCTTTTAAATCCACGTCTTCTCCCAGGAATACATTAATTATTTCCTTAAAGAATGAGACCAGGTTCACGCGGGATTTAATCACGGGTGCTTCCAGCCCAGTAGCTAAGAATATTACGCAATGCCGTCTAATCTAATCCCAACAGTTGCCGAGATCTGAAATTCTTGTAAACCGTTTGTCTTATCGGAAAATGGTTGTCCCTTGTTCATAAAATATGGGTTGTGCTAGAAATGAGACAGGCGATTTATTCACATTACTGTAAAACAACGAGGCACCAAAGAGTCGGATGACAAAAATTGATAAATGTAAAAATAAAACACTCGGGCCTATAAATTTTCTAAATTCTCATTAAAAGTATACGCGCGCGCATTATGATAACATGATTTTATTCATTTATCAAACAGCATTTTGTATCGAATCCAACCAGTTATATTTAATACGATATAATATTAAAAATGACAATATTATTATTAAAACATATCCGTATTAATATCATGAAATAAATTGTAATCAATAAAAATTATAGACGTTATCATAGAATATCTGTTATATTAACATGCGGTTTTTGTTCTTCTTATACGTTTATATTATTATATGATAATAATACGATGCGTGTGTAATCGTGCACTATGGTAATATCTCGTTGAGTTATTTATGTAAAACTAGCAAACGTAGTTCTTCAATTTTCCAAAGAACTGTTAGAATATTCAATTGTAATTTACGTTAACGTAGAATTTGCACACGTAATCGTATAAAATTGAAAAGTAGTATACATCGTCATTCAATATTATAATAAAACACCTTTGAATAGTTTCATTTGAAGATATTATAGGGAAAATTCTATTCATTTTGAACTTATAAAGTAAATAGTTTAAGAGCTTTTTAAATCTAAATATACTGCGTCCATTAATATGAGTTTCTTTCTGGGGAATTCGTAGATTTGCTGGGAAAAGTAAGTACCGACCGTAATTCTCATTATAGAACAATAATTGAACGCATTCATTTTACTTCTTCGTTTAAAATTTACAACGTTTCACTCCTTCTTTTATGGAATTAAGGTAAAACGAAATAATATATTAAATTATGTTTAACGAGAGTTCAAACATTTTATTTCTCTACGAATAGGTATAGAATTTATGGAGTATTACAAAAAAAAAAATTGTATTTAATTTAAAACAAGATTTCAATTAAACAGGCATTAAGTTTTATTTTATTTAAGTATATAATATTATCATGGCGAAACTAAATTGATTTTTTAGAATTTTCCAATACAACAATTTTATTATTTCAAATTGTAAAAAAAAAGGAAAAAGTAATTTAAATGAAATTAAAACAATACAATTTAAATCTAGAAAATTAATATTTTCATTTTGTTTCAAATTTTTTCTTATACTGCATGGTATTTTCAACTCCGTCGTCAAAACGACTATTAGACTTAGAGAATTGGTTTTCGAATAAACGTACACAACAGTTATGTCTTCCGTCGAATAATAAAAATGTACAAACTTGCGATAAACTGTAAAATCGGTTCGAAAGAATTTTTTTTCAAACGATGAATTGTTATATGATTAATTTACATCGTATAAATTTGTAAATATTTTACGCATTTTATTTTTATTTCTTCACTAAATCTTACTAAATAAAATAAAACTATATCTCTGTTAATTCTTATAAATTGGTAATTATATTATATAGTAGGGTACTAACTATTGAAAATGACGTAATTAATTAATTGCAAAACATAATATATTAATTGTATTCCGGAAGGGTTGATTTGTTTTTATTAAATTAAAATATTATCTGTAAAATAAATATAATTAACACAAATATCATATTATTATATTGCCGATTACCATATATGATAAGTAGTATTTTTATTGTGTTACAAAATAACGCATAAAGTTTCTAGGAAGTGTAAATCGAATTACGTGAACGAGCATTGAAATATTTCGTCCAATTTTTAATTATCTCTAGGTTTGTTCCATAATTTTATAATTAATGATTACGTCTATTGTCTACTAATAAAAATAATAATTGTATAGTGCTTAAAGCTGTACGAAGTACGATCATCGTATGTATTTTAGTATTACTATAGCAACATCACTTATGCGAATAATATTCTCATATAATTTTATATTATTACGTTTTATTTTATTTGTTTTATATTGATATCACTCTGAATTTATAGTTTAATTCAGTCGTTGCAAAAGTTCAAGGTTTATGCGCAAAGAATTTTTTCAATAACCCATATAATAAATTTTAATATCTCATTTTATATAATTGTTCTAAATATTTAAATTTGAATTTGTTTTCAAAATTTATTTATAAATGATAATTGCGCGATTATTTTTCTTTGCCGTCTTAACTACCTTATAAGATAACTTTAATTTATTATTTTTATAATTTTTTTTTAAAAAAAAAAAAACATGTAGGTATAATAAATATTTTTTATTTGAACAAAGCTATCTCTGACAGTGATTATATAATCATTTAAATCTTGTTATATAATTATATTATCCTCGCGTCCTTGACCATTATCTTTTGGATTACTTTGAAAACTATAAAGGTGTAATTATTATATTTTATTTGTTACAAACATGTTGTTCGTTAAGTCTTTTGTAGTAAATTTAGAATGTCTTCAATTTTTTATAGTTTTCATAAATTTTAAATTAGATTCAAATGGGAAAAGTTTGTCTTCCATCAAGTAATTTCCAACATGTTATCTCAGAGAAGACTGTGTAACTTCTCTGCGATTTTACAGTTCGTTGCTTCATTGTAAATTGTAATAGAATAAATTTGTATTAAGACTGAGTAATATTAATGTAAATTGTCTATATATAGTATTTTACGATAAGCAATAAGATTGCTAGGCCATATTAGCTTTAAGCTATTTTTATTTAAATAATAATATATTATAAGTCAACTATAATAGAATTTGTGTTTAATATTATAACTATTGCTGTAAATGTACAAGACTTATTCCATTATACATTTTATAGGTGATCTATGGAATAACCTTAAAATTCAAATATATTATAGCATGTTACCAAATACTTGTTATTATTCCGTGTATGATAATAATCTACCACAATAGTAGTGTTGTAAAAAACTATATTATGTTCATGATTTTATTTCTTTATTTTAGGTTTCAGTATTTTTGTCATTTAGGATCTATATATTATATTATGTATATTTTATAGACATTTTCCAAATAGTCCAAATTGACAAAATTTATTATTATACATTTAAATATCTTCCTCTACGATGTATTGGCAATAAAAAAATGTAAAAAAAAAAAAAAAAAAAAAAAAAAACAATATTTACGTCACGCTACTAAACTAACACCCAATCACGTGCACTTAATCTTTGTGACTAATTGGCAATTGCTATAGTGATTCAGATTAGACCAGGAAAATCGATAAAGTATCGTAACTAGTTTATAAATAAATCGTGTACGAATAACGGTAGGACTCATTTGGCTGGTTAATTATTTCAGATAAAGGAATGGGTTAACACCGCAGGCGTGACCGCTAAGAGGTTAAAGATAATTTTTAATATAAATTTATCAACGAATCGGTCGGTAATATGATAATAATAATATATAGGTAATAATAAGTAGGTGTAAGTATGGAATTAATAATTATTTTATAATTCATAGACCACACAATATTCAAATCTCATAATATTCTGAGAT
Organism: Tetraneura akinire; assembly: GCA_021307375.1. Taxonomy (NCBI): domain Eukaryota; kingdom Metazoa; phylum Arthropoda; class Insecta; order Hemiptera; family Aphididae; genus Tetraneura; species Tetraneura akinire. The sequence goes on along the minus strand of JAIUCT010000013.1, from coordinate 8,462,890 downwards.
GTCTTATTTTCTTCTTCTTGTATCACAGTCAAATCGTCTTCATTATTATATTATTATTATTATATTATTACGATTTCGCAGTCAGATGGTCTCATGGAAAAAGAAAATAATCTTTTTTCACGTTAATGTTAATTTAATACAATGTTATATCGTTCTTTTATGTTTCTTGCTTGAATAAAATCAACTTATTATAATATTAATATAATTAAATAATTTTTAGAAAATTAAGATATTTTTTTAGTGACTCGGTAGACGTTTATTTTTAGGTATTTTTATTATTTATCTAGAAAATTATGTTCCATTTTTCATTTTTGATAGTTAATATTATTATTATTATTATTATTATTATTAATGTTTTATAATAACATAACGTGTCCATCGGTTTCAGTATCTACCTACGTGATCGAAAAACCGAATATTCAATAAATTATAATATTACATCATCGTCTAATAATTATAGTCTCTTTGAAAATAATTACATCAATAAACCGAGTACAAGAGTGTTACAGAATAAACGTCTCTCGGGTATTGTAAAATATTTTAAATACATAATAATGTATGTAAATATTATAATTCGTTCATCCCATAATATATGTAATTAAGAAGATATACAAAATTGTACATTTTCTACGATTAAATAAATAAATTACAATTATTATGAAAATAAATCCACTGTCTATAGGTAAAATAGACATAAAATTCGAGCGTATAACATAATAAACCTGTATATAAAAATAAAATAACCAATTTATGCAAATAGAATGATAACGTCATGATAAGAATTACACATTTAAATTTTAAATAACGTTTGGCGTTTGGTAATTATTATTTAATATAAATAAATAATATAACGATATAAAAATAAAGAATTGAGTAATATTAAAAATAATAACGGGTGCAAAATTTTTTTCTTATTAAATTATTACAAAAACATCCCACATAAAATTTAATATCTGAAACATTTTTCATTATAACTCAATTCCAAGAAAACGCTATTGCATGACCATAATATTAGGTTATGAAACAGCATTTCATATTCTGGATTGGATATTATATTATAATACAGTTAAGTTAATATTGTTTTTCTAAAATTTAATTTAAAACAAATTTCGTTGCGAGTTTGTGACATAACCTCAGGTAACGCAAAAATTACCATGGCCTATACAAACATAATATTTTATTTACATAACGTTTCGTTTACTTTTTAAAGTGAAAAAAAAAAAAAAGAAAAAAAAGACGAAATAAATCATAATGTTAATTGCGCAGTACGATCGTATTAATTATTAAAATTTATATTATATACTCGTATATTTAAATTCTTAAAAATGTTTACATTTTATACACTATACCTATTAATATTATTTTTTTATTATTATTATAGTTGGTTTTTTTTTTTTTTTTATTGTTAATCCTATAAAAATAATAAAACAAAATTATAATTTAGTCGAGATTTACGGATTTGTATATTTTTTATGATTTCTTTTTTTTTTATTTAAATTTTTAATTGAAAAAGTTTTCTTTTATAATATTATGTACATATATTATTATGTAGTTATATTAAAACGAGTATACGTACCTACCCGTTTTCATTTATAATAATATATTTTAATAGAAAAAAAAAAATTTTAAATTTAAACTAAAAATTAGGTTTAGCATTAAAATTACAAAGTTTTTAAAAATAATAACATGATGTGTAGTAAACGTTAATTATTTTGTTTACTGAAATATCTATTTTTCAGACCAACATATATTATTTTCTTCCACTTCCACTTATACTGTTTATAGTATTTATATCTTTATATAATATCACTTCATGTTCTTGCGCAATAATGGATGGTTCCTTACAGTACGTATAATTACTAGGTACCTATACTATAATATAGTAAAATATTTTACTGTGAATAATCCAAAGTTATAATTTAGTAATTTACATATATAATATTATATTTATTATACATACATACGTATAATTTTAACCCGAAAATATAAAATATTACCTATTGGTGATTTTAATATGCGTTATTAAAATGCATGTGCGTTTCTTCCGTGATAAATACCTAGGTACAGGTACTTTAATAATTATTCCAAATAATGTACTTATTTATAATATTTTCAAAATGTTGTTAAAGATTAATATCGCTATTCTTTATTATTATAATATTTCAGATTTATAATTTAATAATAGTTTACGTTTTCGTATACTAACGGAACAATCGATATGTTATAAAAACCGTTATTAAAACAAGCTAATTTAATTATGTTTTTTTTTTTTTTTTTTTTTTTTTAATAAATAACACTCCCCCGAAGTTATTAACGAATTATTACAAAAAAATAAATACGAAATTTCAATTATTCATTTATGTTGTAACATATTATAGCGATTTCCATCGTATTATAATAATAATAATAATAAAAATGATTTTTATTATTATTATTATTATGTAAAATATATGTAATATAATATAAAATATGCCTATAACTTATATCAGGTATGTATTCAAAATGTATAATTATCCACGGATATATATATATAATAATAATAATAATAATATTTAGTGTATTATTATATAAATGTATTTACGTATTGGTATTTATCATCGATTTTAACAAGGAACTGTGCAATCATTTCTAAGAAAATATACATTTTTTTCTCCATAAATATTATTATTTTTGATATAATATTATTATTATCTAATAGATGATTATGGACATATAATAATAATACGATGTTACAAATAGCGTGTGTAAAATAGTAGATAATTTAAAAACGTCGAAATGAAATGTTAAATTTTAAATTAATTTTAAAATAATAAAACAAGAAGTACCCATGCAGAGTGGACGCGATTAGACGAATTTCGGACAGTGGTAAAAATAGATTATCAGTAAATCTGATATACCGGGTACGTTGAGAAAGAATGGGTTCATTGGTAGGTAATTATATCAATGAAAACGTTGATTGACGACGGGAAGGGTAAGGAGAAAACTCCAAATTATACTCATTTCAGACGGCAGCATACCATTCGATCAGTATATTATAAATAGTGAATATAGTCATAGGCAAAACTCATTTTCAGAACTGCTTATAACGTGTATTATCAATCTCTGTCCAAACCAGAAGGAAATGTCTGTAATTTAGTCAGTCTTACAGGACGATGCGCGTTTTAATATTGAACTAAAGCCGCTGCGGTCGTTGATTCCATTTAATTATACAACCGTTACACTGTTCTGATTCGATCACATTAAAATTAAACAAAAACAAAATAGGTGTACGAAAACAAAACATTCGTAATCGTTGGTTTTCCATACGATTTAATAATATTTTATTACGCGTATTATATTATCCATATGTGTTGGTATACGATATTAAATAAAAAAAATGATCGGTAGAAAATATTTACATTTCTAGAGTACAGTAAAACACTGATTAAATCACAGTTTTGGTCGAGATTTTAATTGAAAATTTTAGTGACAAAAGACAATAATTAATGATCTTCATTATACGACGTGCATTAGCAGAATTTTTTTTATTTAACTGTAATCATGATTCCATCTATACTTATTGCAATGAAAAGAATTATTTACAAACAGTAACCGTTAATTTATATCACGTTATTTAATTTATTAAACACTTTTAGATTTTGAGCGAAGCGAAAAAATCTATTGGTTTTACAATGATACGTGTCTTTCTTTTTGTGTGCCTGAAGACACTTTTTCGACCCGAAATAATGATCAGATTTTCACAAATAGCATGTGATTCCGGTTTGAAAGTAGATGTAGTTGATATATTATTTCGAATTTCTCAAAATTGTCACTGTGTGATAGGAAAAACGTTTTTATGAGTTAATTCGAAACAAACAACAAAATACCATTGAAAGAATTTCCTAAAACTTAGATATTGTATGTGGACGATATTTTTGGAATAGTAGATAAAGATTTCAACATAGAAAATTTTATCGAAAATCTTAATTGTCAATATTCTACAATAAAATTAATTTTCGAAGAAGAAATAGATGGAACATTACCTTTTTTAGATCTTTACATAAAAAGATCTAATGAAAAATTAGACTTCGAAATATATAGAAAGAACACCAACACTTATAGATTATCATAATAATTCAAACCATTGTTGGCAACATAAAATTGCTGCTCGGAACAGTACGGTTCATAGATTAGTAAATATTCCAATGAACAAGAAAGATTTTGAAAAATAACAAAATACAATAATAAACATAGCCAAATTCAATGAATATGAGGAAAATATGGTTTAAAAATTAATTAAAAAACATAAATGATCAAGAAACAGAACCATTAGAATTGCATAATAAAATAAATAAAAATCGAGCAGATGTCATTTTCATTCCATAAATATCACACAAAATTTTATAAATATTAAAAAAAAATATGATCTGACCATGGTCTCATCGAAAAATAATCTCATGAATGTAATGGGCAGCACAAAAGTAAAAATAATTGAAACCGAAAAGTCAGGAATATATCAATTCGATGCGAAAATTGCGATAAATGCTATATTGGCCAAACAAGAAGAAACCGTGGACTGTGTTCGGGATAGGCGATGATTGTACCCTAGCGGCGGTCGTCGGAGTTTTCGTCGTGATCGTTCACTGGTGAGTTCATTCATGTTTCCGCAGTCTTGAAGATGTTGACTGGACTGCTGTTGTGACTGGAATGAATAATTTCGGTAGATCGTTCGTCTTTTATGCTATTTTTCAATGTGAAGAGCTTCTTTGATTGGTTGTCCAATCACAACTCGTCATTACGCGCTTGGTTGTGTTGGTGCATACGCGTCTACAATTGGAGTATATATTTCTACGAGTTGTGATTGGACGACCAATCAAAGAAGCTCGTCACATTCAAAAAGAGCATAAAAGTCGAACGATCTACTGAAAATATTCATTCCAGTAAAAAGCAGCAATCCAGTCAACATCTTCAGGACTCCGGACTCAAGACTACGGAAACAAGAACGAGCTACACCCACATTCAATATAATGTTTATAATGTAGACATAGTCTCATGGAGAAATAATAATCTCATGAGTCTATTGGGCAACACAAAAGACAAAATAATTGAAACCTAAAAATCAGGAATATATCAAATTCAGTACGAAGATTGCGATAAACATTTATCACATGTACTCGTATATAACATTATATTGGCTCAACAGGAGAAACATAGGTAAGTATACGATTTAAAGAACACATCAGAAGCATGAAAAATCAGGAAACTAATAAGTCTTCTATAGCAGAGCATTTCTTACAATTTAACCATGATATTAACAAAATCAAATTATTAAAACAAGTCACAAATAATGAAAAATTAAATATAAGAGAAGCTATAGAAATGTTAAAGAATAAGAATATTCTGTTAAATTGGGATTTAAATCCATAACAAAATAACTTGTTAAAACTGTTACCATAATAATAAATAATAGATAATTAAACCGTCATGACACTCATGACTCATCGACGACTCATCATGTGATGACGTCATGTGGGGAACGTTCATTATATAAGGGAAATATACACGCCGATAATTTCAGCCTATATTTTGCACAGGAGATGGTAACGCTTTTATCGAAATATGTATTTGTTTAAATAAAAGCAAATTTTTTGTGGATTAAGCTTTTATTTAATTTAAAAAATTAGAATATAATGATTGATTAAATTGGCAATTTTGGGTTACAAAGTCTGAAAATTTTACTGAAGTATACTCATATTATACCAAAATATTAGAAAAATCCCAAGTCTCAATATTATATCTCAATTCTCAATAGCTATTTTATAGCTGTTTAAAGTTGAAATTTTTTTAGTGTAATCGATAATCTAAGAACACATATAAGTATTCTTATAATTATTTTTCAATACCTACTTTTACAATAATGATTAATAAAAAGACAAAAATTTTATAAATTTTATTGAAACATACTAACATGTTGTTTAACGTAATTCTAAAGTATAAGAAAAATTTCAAGTCTCAATTTTTTTCAAAAAAAATTTTGAAAATTTTATTGAAGCTCAAATACATTTTACTTAACTGAGTTACAATTAATTGTGAATATTTCATTTAAGATTTTTTTTTTTTTTGTGGCTGTTTAAAGTATAAAATTCAATGGTAAGGAAACAGGTGTAAAGAGGATAGTGTTGAATTTTGATTAAAATTTGAATGCAATGATAAATCACTACATTCGAAAAACGATTCTGAGCGAAGTACTGCTGTCAGATTTGGGTATTTAGATGACTAATTTAGGAGTTTTAAGGGTATTTCGTATTTATATATTATGTATTGAACTTAGAAGCTGATAAATGTAAAAATTTTAATCAATACGTCATATATTGTCAGATGAACTTCGCTCAAAATCGTATTTCCGAAAGTAATGATTTATCATTGCATTGAAATTTCAATCAAAATTCAACACTATCCTCTTTATACCTTTATCCCTTCCCTTTTTCTTAATATTCAAACCATCTTATATTTGTGTAGTTTCACATTTGTATTTTAAATATCTTTACAGATCGACCATATTATTATTATCCTAGTCCATATATAATAACGTCATTATATTATATAATATAATAGTCTATATAACATTATATAACGTGTACTGGTAAGACATAAACTGTTGAAAAAGAACAGTATTCATGTATATTATATAGTGTATTGTTTCTAAGAAGAATGTTTAAAACAATTAATAGTTTAAATTTATTTTGTTTATGAAATAATAATATGAGATATAACCATTGCACTTTATGTCTTTACAATACTTACATAATACACGTGTATAAGTACTAAATCATACGAGAAGAAACATTATTTTTATTCTCTTTCGATTCTGAGTACTTGTACAAAGCATTAGTCTTCTTTTATAAAATATACAATATTGTAAATTTATATACATAAATTACAAGTAAAAAAAAAAAAAAAAAAAAAAATATTACGATTGTTTTTATTAAATAAAAAAATAAAATGTATACTTATGAAATGTTGTTTCTATATTGTATTATGTAGTAAAAACTGTGTAAACCCATTAAATATATATATTTATTCGATAAACCATTAAATAATTTATCACGAGTCTATGTAAATATAACGATAAACATGATTTAACCGAGTTCACGGTGAACGCACAATATTTAAAAAATAATAACTACTAATGTAGGTACATTGTAAAGAAACCGAATGAGTTATCATTGAACCGTTTGAAATCTGAAAACAAGAGAAAGTTGAACGTACACGCGTATGACATAGCCGCGTAAAGTAGCAGATTTGCATACTTTTAAATTAATATAAGTAACAAAAATTAACGATATAAATAATATTTTATACTTGACCACTTAAAAAATGTAATATAACAGATTATAGGATAATATATTAAATATTTACTCCACACGTGGAAAGGTGTATTACAAGTTTTTAACTTGAACGAGCGAATATAATAAAAATAAAAATACAATTATTATTATTATTTTATTATACTTTAAATAATATGATTAGACGATTAACACCACAAAAATAATGCAAACCGCAGCCTGAAACTAAGATAACACGTGGCGCCATTGCTTTTAAACATTTTGTAAAATTTTATAATCAGCCTAATATAAGTATTATAATGTTATACTAAAAGCTCTCGAAAACTTTTAAATTCCTATAATGACTTTTATAAAACTAATAACAATACATAATAATAATAATAATAATAATAATAATAATTATTATTATTATTATTATTATTATTATTAGTTTTATTATTATTACAGTACAAACATAAAATATAATAAATAATAAAATGATTTATTACTTTTTATATTAGTTCGAGTCAAGCATATTATTTCCAAATTAATAATATTAATAAATTATGATAGACGGTGAACCTATATTATATATAAATATCACGTACTATAAAAATTATAGAACTTTATGATTATACAATTAATTAATAATAATTAATAAAATATTGAAACTTTGAAAGTATAATATTCTATAGATTCTATTCTATAGATCTCGGATTGAATATTGATACATATAATGTCGTCGAGTAACACTTAGATATTATACGTATATTGAATCAATTTCACATAATTCAATATTTCATTGTCCGTAAAAAATTAATTTGTTAGAGTTTATTCATTTATAAAGAGCATTTGTTATTAAATATAACCACTAAAAAATTATTATTTAGTAATGAAATCAAAATATAAATGAAAAGTACATTTATACAATGTGTATGCAATGAAAAAAAAATTAACAACTAACAATACTTTGGAAAATATTTTTTTAATTTTAAGATATAATTCAGCTTCATATACGTGTATGTCTAAGACTCTCAATCATTTGTTTTTTAATAAAAATATATATAATAAGTCATAGAAATATTTTTATTACGTTTTGAATTAAATTTTTTATCATGAAATTTCGATGATGCATGATACCATTATTAAAAATCATACTTTCATTTGTTACGTATTTATTTCTATATAAATGATTCATGAGAAAATGTAATAACATTTTAATTTACATAAAAAATTTTATTTTAATATTTAAGTAATTTCCATTTTATACTTTTATGGCTGAATGATGTGTAGTATCTACAATTGAAAAGAAAATTATTATTTAAAAATGTTTTAATACTATATCTATTTATATACTTATAATATTATCTTAATTGTATATTAACATTGTATTTTAATTAAATATCGAAACGTAACTGTAAATAAGTAATTATTTAATAAAAACTAATATTATTAAAAAAAATTTAGTTATTTATCACTGCGTGTGACATATACGAAAATACGAAAACGCACCACGAATATATTGGGAGTCACAGATAGAATAATTTTTAGCCCATAAACTATACAGAGTGAATAATGGAATACATATTTTTATTGTAATTAAATAACGTGTTTACAATTTATTCGGACTTTATTATACATTTCTTGTGGTAAATACAGAGCGATATAAATACACTTATTTATATTTAAAATATATTTAAAAAAAACAAAAAACAAAACAATTATATCATCATAAGAACATAATATGATAATATAATATAATATATTTATTATGAAAGCGTGCAAATATCTATTGCTAAAAATTGTAAATTTTACATTCACAATTCAAAAATATTTCAAGTTATTTATTGAATATTTATTGTATATCGTTTTTGAAAAAACGCGTAGAATAATAATATTAGGCTCGTAACATCTTAAACTAGACCATTGTATAAATTAAGGACTGAACGGCTAATCTTTGATAACATAATTCAGATTATAATCGATGTTTACTTTATAATAATACAATAGATATTTGGACAAGGTAAAAAAATTATCGTAATTCGTAAAAAAATAATACTATACAATACTACTGGAATAACGACGAATGGTATTTAGGTATTATTTTAAATTTACAATGGATCTCGTGAATAATCTTAAAGGTACCCGTATAGAAAAAAAAAAATGAATAATAATTTATGACTGAAGGGTTTGTTATAGATTATATGGTTATAGAATAAAAATATGAGCAATACGTCATGTGCTGTATCACGTCGTGACCGAGCAAAAATTTGTTCGATTCGTTATATCGTTATCACTGAGTTACGATCAGTAGTCGTTATTTAAATACACGCGTACGACGAGTGTAAAACGAACGAATCGGATTTTTTTTTGGGATTTTTATTCTTAATCGAATCGACAACGACGGGAATATATGAAAATATTAAATACCCATCACGATATTATAATAATATGGTCGAATTTCTTCATTTTTATACGCTGAAATCGGCGTATTCTAGCCGTATTTCAAGGCGTATTATAAAAATTCAATAATAATAATATAATAATATATTGTACATTCGAATACGTCATAATAAATAATTATCGGATAACGACCGCCGATGGTACGAGCAATTATTACGCGTGTATTAATCAAGATTTGAAGACCTGAGAAAAATGCGAAATATTCTGTTACGGACTCATTCGCCTCGGATGACAAATCGTGTAAAAGTCACATGGCCAGAAATAGCTTCGCGTACCTTATATATAATATATAATAGTGCTTTAAATGTGCCAAAAACAAAGAGAATAATATATACCCTCTAGAGAGGTTCATTCGTCCGTTGTACATTAAGATCAAAAGTAATGTCGTAAAAAAACAACTGTATGTTTCAGCACTAGTCCCTATTATACCAGTGAATACTATAAAGGTGTGATTGACACGTTTTCAAACGTTTAAATCTATATGATAAGGTCAATAGGTCATCTCGCAACCATCGAAAATAAGATATAATAAAAAAGCGAGATATAGATAACAGAATTTTTTTTTTTTTTTTTTTTTTGGTGACAATTTTTTTTACCTTCATCGCTTTGTACGATATTTAATATTTTTATACGGGGTACGTACGTATATGACATATTATTACCTGTATACACGCAAAGATTTGTTCTAAAATTAAACACAGTAACGTTAATTTCGAAACGCAGTCACTGGATTACAATAATATCATAATTTATAATAAACTTTGAATAGATTAAATTATAAACACAAATTAACATTCGCAATTTTGAAAGTTTCCTCAGTATTACAATGCTTTGTATTAATAATATGAACGGAATAACAATATAAATTTCGTATTTTTATTATATTTGTACAAAACCACGTTCAGCATAATAAATCAAACCTACAAAACCTTTAAACTAAATTTAAAACAATAGAATAAATCTTATAAATGGTTAAAACACATTTTCATAACCACTTTTGCATAATACAAAATAATAATAATAAGAATAATATTTCTACGAAATTTGCATACCTAGTATATTATATTTTACATTCTTCCAATAACTCATAAAGTCATAAGTCATTTTCAATAAATAATTATTACAATATGAAAGAAATTTAATAAATTATTAATTAAATTTTAAAATAAAATGTATAATATAATTATACAGGACTAAGGTAATCGTGTAAACAAAGAACATAATAATATAAAAGTATAAGTTTTTTCTATCGCGTAATATTACATTACACACAATATTTTTATTTGTGTGTATAAAGTATGTAATTTTATAATTAAAATTTTAGAACAAAGAAATTTAAAATATTAATCAATGTGCGTATTCCATTCTTATGGTTAAAATAAAAATGATTAATTAATAATACGTTAAATAAAATTTTACATCGTAATAAAATAATATAAATATCGATTATTAGCAATTTTTCCAATTTTGCATCTTGCATGATGTTTGTTCGAGCAAATTTCCAAAAAAAAAAATCAATATTAGAATGTTTTTTTTTTTTATTATTCATTGAACAAAGCATATTATACTTTCAACTAAAAAAAAATTTTATATTACTAATATTAATTGAATATCTATGTATAAAAGTTTTTTTTTTTTTTGTAGCCGACAAAATATTTTCTGAAACTACTTCCATGATTTGTCACTTGGAAGTTGGGTTTCTACGACCGAGACGTATCAACCACGACATTTTCATTGGAACTGACACGTGTCGGATATTGTCATATTTGCAGGTTAGGTTAGTGTTTACTGCAATACTGTTGAGAATGTTTTGGCGACTGAATTGATGCGAAATGTGTTTTTGACAACCCATATAAAAACGGTTATAACGGTTTTTTCCCGTTTATATTTTCTTGTTTAACAACGTGTAGTCACTTTGTCCCGCGCATTTTAATACATTATAATATTTATTCTGATAATGCATGCATGCGTTTTGCCGGAAATGGCAAATATTCACCGCGTTTACATTCGATTTACATCGACACGACGATATTCCTGCTACTTCCGGATGTCGGAAAAAGTTAATTTCTTAAAACGTATCATATTATAATATACACATTTATAATATAAAAAGCAATGTCACAATATAATATCGCTAGAAACGTTTCGATAATTGTATTTAACCATTAATTATTATCTTACGCGTTAATGTATTTTTTTGTTAAAGTGGTATATTATTAACACGATGACGTAAATACAAAAAGGAATAATTTTATTATCGTTTATTTGACGAACGCGCCACTTTAAGTAGTTATGAGGAATTCTACAGCCGCCGTCCGTAATATTAGAACTGACGATGATAATGGATTCAAAAAATAAATAAATATAACGTTTTCACGTTGTACAATGAAAATCACACGTATAATTTTTTTTTTTTTTCATATATAATTTCATAGAAAACACACTTGTTGTAAAATAAAAATAAACTATACGAATTAACTCTGGTTTTGTACTTTGACGTTGATTTTGATACCGCATACCAGTTGCAAGTGGTCGTGTTTTTGATTATAACCTCGAGCCCGATGACTCCTGCATGCAGTGACTATCCGTATAACGCTTACCAACGTAAAAGGCAATAATTATCTTGGGTTCTGTAAACCGTATCCACTTTTATAAAATTTATCATCCGAGACAGTACCGAGTACCTCTTTGAGATGTTAAAAAAATAAGGAAATTATAATATTATATAAAAACACTGTTCTTGACAATTTGACGTATTTTAATGATATTCATCTCGTCATAATAATAATAATAATATAGATTCAAATATTATTATTTTCTAAAATTCCAATTTTAATTATAAATACGCACGTGGCATATTATAAAAAATGGATGGAAATCTTTAATCGTATCAAGACCATTGAAAAGTGATGTTAAAAATCAAATAATTTATTAGACATTAATGCGTAATTATTTAATAATAAAAAAAGCAAACAAGTAAATTATTTTACAATGTACTTCGATCGTCAGTTGTGTTGAAGTATACAACCCAATAAGACGGTGAAACGTGAAATATTAAATTTCTGAAATGGAAATATTTTATATTTTACTATTAAATTGAAGACGAGACGTTTCATGAATTCGTTATTATTTTTTCTTTGATACCTATGTATTATTCGATCGATGGAATCGAGATTAAATTAATCCAGTCAAATAAATTAAACTATCGGATATGTCTATATAGTTTTAATTACTCGTATGACGTATTGTAAACAAAATTATTATTTAGATTACGTTATTATAGTGGCATAAAAGTAACACGATTTTTATTTTTAATGAATATTATTACGGTAAGGCATTTAAGTACGAAATTCACCGTATAGTTTAATATTTCTGTCGTTATTATACCTAGGTACTTTAAACGAAATAAAAATTCAAGTTTTCTTGGATTTGTCCGTAAGAATCATGTAAGTATAATAGTAATATATTATGATATAATGATATATTCGACTCGTATATTTTGCCTCCTGGCACCGTATACTGTATAAATAATTATACCTCCGATGATATTTTCCCCATTCGTCATTTTGTGTACTTAATTAAGACGTTAATTATTGTTAAAAAAATATTTTTCCTCCCATGACGGTTTAATCGCCGTCATTTTCAACCTGGAGATCCAACGCGCGCGTTTACCGTTCAATTTTGAACTATTTGGTCAAGAATTTTTATTTACCTATATACGAAAAATATTCTCGTGTCTGCTCATTATACGTTTGAGGAGAGATGTATTTTATACTTAGGTACATTATATTAATAATTATTCTTTAACTACTCGACGAATTCATTTCGGGTGTAATAAATTTATAAAAATGCACACGTAAGTATAATAATAATAATATTATAACATGGTGGTTTTACATTATTTTTGGGGGCCGCCTGTTTGTTTTTGTTCGTTCCATTAAGATGATTTACCATGTTGTCAGCCCGTGGCTTTAAATAAAATAAATGTGTCATCTACATAACTGTATTATGATTGATTGAAATATTTTCGTTTGTTATTGTTTAAAATATTTATATCATTAATATCCATCAAAAATCCTTCACTTTGAATTACAGTAGATATAACCAGAACGGTGTTTATAATATTAATGCTGCGCGTAATTATAATGATTGCTTTTATAGGCAATCGATCTCTTTAAATTAAATTAATTTCGTAAATAATTAACGATATTTATCATTAATATTTCTAAATATATTATCATTAATTATTTTATATTTTACGAACGGTTGGTCAGCTGCTTGCGTTAATAATTATAATATATAAAATACATTATTTTAAGTTCGACGATCGAATTAGGTATATATATATGTATGTTATCTATACAAGCACATTTGATATTTAAATATCATAATATCACAATAATTCGCATTATCCTGATAACAGGGGATAGTGGAAAGTATATTATTATTTTCTACAATGAGCAAAAATACGTTTATATAGAAGACGTGACGATTAAAATGTAATTATGTTAAAAATCCACGAAATAATATTAATACAATATTATTTAACACTACACGTCAAGGTAAAGTCATTAGTGAAATATTACCATGTTTTATACAATAATACGATTTATAATATATACTCGTACTTTGATTTTGAGAATATTATATTACATACTGATACGGTAATATTCGATTTATACAATATTATCGTAATAATTGTATTATTGAAAACTTTTAATCAGTTTAATCGTACAATTTATGCGTGTAATTATTAATAATTATTAAATAAAGTAGTTGTTGTGAAAACGAACGTAGATAATAATAATTTTGAACAATTTCAACGAGTCATTATTATAATGTAATGAATAATATAATTTATTTTTAAAAAGAAAATTCGGTATTTTAAGTATAATATTGTGTATTCATAAATACCTCTAAAAACGTATAAAAAGACGATAATTTGTTAAAGTCAAATGTAAAATTCATAATTTATGAATATTGCGTTATGATATGAATTCTTTGTAATCATTAATTCATGAATTTAATTAATATGTTTAGCGTCTAATTTCGTTTGACCTTCAACGCGTATGTTCATTATTATACATTTATCACTATTAATTAAAAATGTTGCCGTACTTATATACATAATAAATTTCATATATTTTACAATATTTAACGTTAGAATTTTATACTTTTTAACCAATCAGCGACTGTAAATGAAATATTTTATTTGGTCACTGTACACAGTGAAGATATATATACGTATAATACGAGTGTATTATAGTACAGTAAAGATTTTTGTCGTGACCTTGAAACAATAATATCATTATTATGTTTTAACGATCAAATTGGTCCGTGTACGACCAACGAGTCTTCAGGAAAAATTATTTCCAACCACATGTTCATGTGAAAAACAATTTAAAATTATAAATAATAAATATAATATAAAGAAATTCGTCAAAAAAATTTGATCGTAGTTTTTAGTTATTTCGTATTACAGATGATGGGTTTAAACCATTAGTTTTATAACCATAAACATAATATAATCCACAGTGCTCGATAAATTTTAAATTATTACCATAATTATTATTATTGCGCTTGGTGGGATTTAATTTTCGTTTCGTTTGTTTTTCTTCTTTATTTTTATTTTTATTTTTATTTTTTTTAATAGGATTTGTACATGATATATTTAACCAAGGATTACACATTCAGGATTTTATGCTTATATTATACATACAAATCGATAGTTATTACACAGTGCATTATTAAAACGTAATTTATATAAAACAGAGTATTATTGTCATTCGACAAATATTTAAGTGAAAAGTAATTTTTTTTACACTACACGTTGCGATAAGTTTACGTTTATTATTCTTTTTTTTTTTTTTTAAACAATTTATTTCACGGTCTTCAGTTTGAAATAAAGTTTTGTTACATTTCATGTCAAGTGCACTATATAATTAAATACAGCGAAAAATTAATGAACAAAAAATTAAAATTTAAGATTACTTTTCGCTATGTGTATATCATAATATTATTATATATAAATATTAATTTTAATTATATTATTTATTCAAAAAGATTATTCATTAAAAATGAATATTAATTATTTCAGTAATATTTAATAATAATTATTAATTATATTTAAAGTCGCTAATGCATAATATAATTTGAGATAAAATACAACTAATTTTTTTTTTACAAATTAGTCACTATACTACGTAGGAGTAATATTTCTGTTAAAAAATAATAGTCTAATTAAAAAATGTTATTTTTTAACGATTAAAAAAGAAGTACCTAAATAATTATTACTCTTTATGTGATAATAATAATTATAATATTTTAATGGACTTTATATATACTGTAGGTCAGTAAACAGAATAATCTAAAAATATAATATTTTAAGAGAGAGATTATATAATAACACATATTATTTATTATTTTTATTTATCGAGATAAAATCTGAAGTCGTTCAATGTATAATAAATTAAGATTAACATTAATAATATAATAGTGCGTATAGTTGTATATAAAATTTTATCCACGAGACATTAAAAGACCATAAAATATGTAATTATAATGATTTTGATCTTTGTACGTAGTCGTGTGCACTAAATAATGATTTATATTTTTAAAACAAATCGCTGATTATAGAATAAAATATAGTTAGAGGACAATTATAAAAATACAATGAAACGTATACTATGATTTACGGTAAAATCGTTTTTTGTTACAAATAAATACGAAATAATAAGTGAGTTAAGTGATATGACGCGTATCAGTGACTCGAAATAAAATCTCGACGAATATTATTTTCAAATCACGGAAATTCGGATAACGCGCGCTCGGAAAAGAAATAACTCCCATGAGTAACGATTGAACGCGGTTCTCGTGATGGTCATATTATTATCTCTTTTT
Organism: Tetraneura akinire; assembly: GCA_021307375.1. Classification (NCBI taxonomy): domain Eukaryota; kingdom Metazoa; phylum Arthropoda; class Insecta; order Hemiptera; family Aphididae; genus Tetraneura; species Tetraneura akinire. The sequence continues at coordinate 8,446,223 of JAIUCT010000013.1, read as the reverse complement.
TAAATACGAGTGTATAACAATGAATTCGAAAAAAAAAAAATAAAAAACGTCATTGCTTTATAGTTGTATAGTCTTTGTAAATATTATAATTACTTTATTTAATTATCGATGATATGGAAATTAAAGATTTATCGATTGCAGGATGGCGCGATGAGGAGTGTCTAAATATTTACGTGGTTTTTTCTTTTCTCTTTTCTCTCTTCTTTTTTCTTTTTTCTTGATAACATACTCGTATTATTATTATGCATAGTCGTACTTACGGTAACTATAATAAGTGCGACTTAACCGAATTATCGTGCGAGTCGAACTCGAGAAATAAACAACTCGGACGTTACTAAAATAAAAAACCATTGTGTCTGCCAACGTTTATTTTTACGTTATTCTACATTTGCACGTTATAATATTATTTGCGTCATTTGAACGGTATCGGTCGGTATTATCAATATACAATAATAATATAATATAGTTGAATAGCCGGCGATGAATACGAGAGAAAAACAAAAATGTTGGATTCCATTCAAATTCCTTTCGATCTATCATATTTTTATTTTTCCCTTCGTCACTTGTACCTAATATACACCGAACTCGCGGTAACAATACGCGAGTAAATTTGTTCCGAAAACCAAATAATATAATAGGGATGGAAATGAACGAAAAATAATAAATTTTATGTAATAATTAAATAATAAACAGCTTCTGAATAATAATATCGACGAATTTATTATGAAAATCATGAAATTTGAATTTTTTTCGTTATTGTATACGATAATATGCTTCTCCTAGACGCGATTGCAGAACTACTGGACCCGAAATATGTAAATTCGACCGACGGCGTATAATAATAATATATCGACATCGTTAAAAATCGTTATTTTTTTTTCTTTAAAAAAATACGATTTTAATAATCTTACGCCGAAATCGAACTACCGAAAGAGAAAAGTTATGACGTTGGATAATAACTCGTTCGGTACCTACCTATAGGTTAGCGGTCGTACACGTAAAGAAATATGTTTTTTTTTTTTTAGAATATTGTCGAAATTAGACGGTTTTTTTTCTCTCGACGATGTCGTACCAGTTAGTAGTTATAATAATAATAATACCTAACTCGTCACTTTCTATTTTTTATATAGTTTGCTATTGCTAATCTACATAAATATATTATTACCGCTGCCGAAGAAAACAAAAAAAACCGAACGAATCTCGACCGAACTTCGTCCTGTATATTATAGTACGTATATGATATAACATTACGATTCGCAGTATTGGAAAAATCCGTCGACCTTGAGCGATCTTGAAATTTAAGAAGTTTAATATATTATTATATAGTTTTTTTTTTCTTATACAAACAATTTAGTTTATTGCGCTGTTATCGTGTCACATTTAAATCCAAATTTATAGCGTACGTTACGTGCACTCATATAATATAATATATTAAATGTTGGCGAGTAATGGGTTTTCGAAAACACAATTGTCCGTGGTTTACATTGTGTTTTGATAAAATACGTAAGTTCGAAAATGATTGTTAATTTATTTATAATACTGTCCTGTCTGTCTGTTCGTCCAATCGTCTCATTGTTTTGGCGAACGCCCGTGTATTATTATTATTATTATTATTATTATTATTATTATTATTATTATTATTATTATTATTATTATTATTATTATTATTAATCTTAAATAATACACGTTTTGATTTTCTGAATCTGATCAGACTTTTATATTTTTATTCGTCTCGTTTCGATTCAATCACGACAAGGACACGTCACGTGACACGAGTACCTACATTGATTTTGGATTCGAAAAATTATTTCCTCCGAAACGTTTTCAAACGGAACATCGGATATTATCTGGGAACTGGGATATTATAAATATTATCAATCTTATAATAGTGCGTTTCACATGTGTCGAATAAAGTATTCATTCTAAATTTATTCCAAGTCGTTGGACGATATTACAAAATAAAAACGTTTTATTGCGCTCGTCACGACACTTTTATATTATTATGTTATTTACGTTTTTATTATATTTACGTCCGCGTGATGAACTTACGAGATAAAACTGTATATAGTACGCGACCGCCCAGGGCGAAATTTAAAATGATTTCAATTCGAACTATGCACATTTTATTTAAAATTAAACTTTGTCTAGTTGCCTTTATTTGTGAACATCGCAGCGGAATTCCGAATTCGACTTTTTAATCTTATGCTCATTAATTAAATATTTTGTTTCGTACTTCTAAATTACATACCTAAGATCGTTTTGTCTACTGAATAATTATATTTTTGTCGTATAACCCGTGTTAAGTTAAATTTTCAAGTATAAAGCCCTTCGTTGTAAGATTTATTTGATAAATAAATTATTTTTCTACAATTTATGTAAGTAAAAAATTTATCATTTTTACAATAACTTTGGTGTATAACATGTTTATTAATAATTAGATATTATAAAGTAGATCACTTATATTTATTATTGAATAGTGGAAAATTAAAATAAAATATATTGTAAAAATATGTTTATTACCATATTATAATATGACTAAATTAAAATGATCAAAGTCTGATACTGTCAATCTTTCTATAATTTGTTCGATTATAATTTTTTATGATATACTCGTTATTCTCGGAATTATTATGTACCTACATACTTATTTCATAAAAATTAATATCGAGTATTATAATTTTCCATATCAGTTGAACTTTATTAATGAATATATAATAATAATTTTTATATAACTAATATGAAATTTAATATTAATTTAATTACACGTAACTACTCTAGCATAACATTAAAATAATTGAATCCGGATCAATTAATTTTTCATCTAATTTTTGTTTTGTATTTTTTTTTTTTTTTTTAATTATATTAGTTATTAAAAGCAATTGGTCTATAGAAAATTCACGTTTATTAAAAGCTTTTTATGGAATGTATTAATTATTTGAAATATTATATCAAATAAATGGTTCATAATTATGTATAATTAATTTTAAAATTAATTTTTCATATTTTTTATTAGAGTATCTGAGTAAATTTTATCCAAAAAATAAATTAAAATTTTGATTAAACGAGATTCTAAAATATTTGGGCCTTTTAAACAAAAGAAAAAAAAACGAATATATTTTAGATTAAAAATACAATTTTATAATTAAAAAAAAGTTGTTTTACACAATAGAGAGTTACCCTATAAATTAAATTTTTCAATTGTATTATTTAGACACTCGGGATAAATAAAATCTTGATATTGAACTAAACACTTTGTTATAAATTACTTCTTTCAAGTAATATATATACAATATATAAATCTTGAAATTATAAAATATTTTCAGATATCTTAGAGCTTTAAAACTTTTTACTTATTTATTACTTACATTTTTTTTTTTTATTTACCGTAAAGATTGATACCTGTAATTTTTTTCGAATAAAATTTAAATACTGACATGTGACATACTTATACTTAGTACGTATACTGCATAAGAAGTTTAATTTTGTTTAAAAAAATTTCCACAATCCATTTATCTTCCATAATTTGTCCACTAGAGTTTTAAATGTCAAGTATTTAATGATATAATAATGTGTTGTTTGAAAATAAAATAACAATTTTCTTATTCTCCTCTATCAATATTCGTAAAATGCTATAATGTATTTTTGTAAGTAGACAAAACGCACATAATATTCATATAACAATTATTATGTTACAAAATGGAAAACAAATTTCTAACAAAGAAAATGGAACGTTAAATCGATGATTATTATATTATAGCTACTATAACTGCAGGTTAAATTAATATTCAATGTTCTTAAATTCTTAATTGAAAAGTAAACAAATATATTCAAAGAAATAATTTAGAAAATTTTACGCACGAATGTACTACGATGTAATGGAAGTGGTAAGTGGACGGTATTATAATAATATATTATTATAATTATTTAATATTATAATATGTATAAAACTTGTGTTTAGCGAATAAATTAATAAAATCAATGAGATTACACAAAGGACCTGCTGGGACAATGGATTTCTGACCTGACTTGGCGAGCAAATCGACGTGAAACGTTTCATTTATCATGATATTGGATGTTTATCATGTTTTTAACAATAAATTATGATAAAGAGCAATAAATGGCTGTATACGTGGCAATATATTACCAAAATTAATTTTAATAATAAAACATACCCCAGCAGTAATTTTCCGCTCGTAAATTCTTTGAGAGTTATATATTATTATTATAATTGTTTCCCAGAATTAATTATTCGATAATAAATATTCGGAAAATAAACATATTTACAGTAGTTATACCTATACTTAATATCAATTATAAGAAACGTTTTATTTTTTTTTTTATTTTTTCACAAATCACAGAAGACACGTAAACTACTCGTATAAATAATATCTCGGAAATAGGAAACAGAATCTTTATAATATATATATAATATTATAATATTTATGTTTTTTGCATACTCACGTGTAGATACTATAGAAATATTAAAATTCTCTGAAGATTTTTAAACTAGAAATTTCCTACGCCCTTCTACTTCTTTCTACCCTTCTTTCTAGTATATCAATATACTACTATAAAATATGAAGAAATGACGACCACCACTCGTTCCGTCATCAGTCCTTAAAACGTCAGAATGAACAAAATATCTTACATATTCATTGATATTGATTTCTTTTTACCCTTCGTCCTAGTCCTGAGTTTTAACATTATTTCACACGGTCTTCAACGCTACAGAAATTCAAATCCATTTGTTCGCAGATATGTATTTATAATTTATAAAATTATATCATTATAATACGTAAAACACGATATTTTAATAAATATAGTATAATACTAAACGCAATTATGAATATTAAAAAACAATACACGCCTTATCTACTATGTATATTATTATAATGTATTTTCATAGTTTTGACATTCTGAATTATTGTTTTTTAGATAAAAATTTCCTCTAAAACTTTTCATTAGATTGCGGTTTGGTTATACAACATATCTTTAAGTATATACTTTAATTATTATTATACGCATTATACGATCTACTGAATACGTCAGAAAAGTATGAAGAATGGTTTAATAAAATGCTTATACGCAGCTTTCATAATTTCATATAATATTATTACGTTTATCACTTTTCATTTATCTAACGCTATAAGGAGTTTAGAAAATTAAACGAATAAAATATTATATCATATATAAATTTCAGTTATTACAATATAGCATGTATTCACTAAAAACGTTACAAATAAATAAATTTTAATTTTAAATTATTAAATTTTTTTTTAATTAATTAAAGAAATTAAAATTATTATAGGGAACTTTAATATTAAAATTTTGTACGGTAATTATAATATCATATTATCTATTTTATTCTGCTTGCACACGTTCGTTTTATAGATTTTTAGAATAAAGAGTAAAAAATTGATACGCTCGTAATATCGACACGAAAAATATACAACACAATATACTCGTACTTGAATTATAGAATTATAATAGTAACTTGCTATTTTAAGAATTCTTTGACGGCGTGTGCATTTCTTCTGATTGGACTTTCGGAAACCAGTTTTTTTTTATTATTATACACGAATATCTGATTTATTCATAGTTTCTTCATTCTTGGATAGAACAAATTAATTTTTTATGTCATACCGAGGTATTTTTTAATTGACTATATTGAAAGGGCATCGAAGGTCATGCCATGAAAATTGTTTATTTTATATTATAATCACATAATATATTATAATATATTTGACCCTTTTTTAGTAATTTGTTTTTTGAATTCAAATTTTCGTGCTTACAAAATACCCATAGCTGTTCGTTTAAGTTTTTATTAAATTACATATTTATTATAATTTATAATTATTTTTTTTTTTTTAGCTTATAATTTATTTTGTTTCTATAACGAAATTTATTAATATACAAGAGATTAACATATTTATGTACGCCTCTGGGCTCTGGACACAGATAAATTTATGAATGGCGTGAAATCAAATACTATATTATCTACTGACAAGTGACAGTTCCTATATATTAGTTTTCGAATAGCGGCATAATAATTTGTCGATATTCAATGTATACATTCGTTTTAAGTGATTAAATTTTATTTAGGGTCAACTGCAGGGTTGACGTCAATAAAAGTTATCACTTCAGCTGCCGAGCCGAGATCTTCCGAACTTGAACTAAAGAACAACAATAATAATTATTTAAACAATGATGGTCTATATATTTATTCTGACCCCGTCACTATTAATCATCGAAGTAAAAAAATCAATAAAAAAAAAAAAAAATATCCTAATTTAACGATAATTCTAAAGGTTATTCCGTAAACATTCCAATATCGGTACGTCACGATAACGTCAAACAATAATTTTTCATATTTAAACGTGTAATTTTGCTATTTGTAATTTTAGTTTTTATTTTTCTGCACGGCTGTGTACGATGGCCAGTTCTTTTTTCATTTTGTGGTTTGACATCATTGAGGCAATTTTTAAATATAAATATTCTAAAATTATAACGACTCGTGTAGTCGTGTCTCACACTGTAATTAACGAAAATTTTTGTTATTATTTTGTTTTGTTTTTTTTTTTTTTTTTTTTTTTTTTCATTAATATTATTGAACTTTAATTTTATTCGATAAACAACGGTGAACGAGAGGTCATTATATCCAATAACGAATTATTATAGGTTAATTTACTATTTAATATCTAATTAAAACGTCATTCGCATATAATAATACGTAGTCTCGTGAATATTATTACGTATTTTATTAAGTGCATAGTAATTAATATTTACTAGTTAAAAGCTTTATAATAATAATAATATGTTGTGCTTTGATAACAGTGTCATATGATGAAGTATGTGCGCGCAAACGTAATGGTTCGGAACAATTTACAATTTTCAATATAAATTGTTTCTACCGTTCGTTTGATATTAAATAATATAATATATATATATATAAATTTATAATGGAATATAAGCGGGGAATCATTTAAACATTTCGAATTAATTCCAGAGATATGAAAATATCTCAATTATTCCTATCGTCGTTCCATATTATACTTTTAATGATTTATTCATTAAAATTTTGTTATTACATTATATTAATAAACTTGAATAAATATACGTATAATATTTCGAACGAAACGTTCTCTATATTCGCGTCGGGTCGAAAGCTTTCCTCAGATGTTGAGTTTTGTTTGTACGGATCTAAATTTATTAATATTCTTCAATGAAAAGTTTTTTGAAATTAGAAACTTTAATACTGTATAAAATATTATATACATATTTATTTTTTTAATCGACAATGATTTCGCGTTTAAAAATGTTTTTTGAAATTATTATTATTATTATTCATAAATATTTATTATTGAAATCGAAATTACAAAAGTTCAATTAAATATTTACATTTTAACGAATGATTTCGCTATAGGTACAGTGAAATGGATAATAAAATGAAAATTATATATTCATATTTATCTATACATCGAGATCATTAATAGTCAGCATATATATGTTATAATATGTATAAGTGTTCAGAGATAAGCCAACGATTTTTAATATATTTCGTATACGAATAAAAATTAAAAAAATATCGACCTATTTGTTAACCATATTATAATAAATTTATAACTCATAGATTATAAATTTATTAATTATAACAATTTATCTTATGGTAAAATATATTACAACGTTCGCATATAAAAGTCTCTTTAACAATAAAATAAATTATCAAAAGGCTTATATATATATATACGTTCTTGTGATAATTAATGACTATATTTAACTTAAAACAATATAAATTAATAAATAAGTAAATTACGGTTCTATGTAGTTCGGTATTCATAAAATGCTTTATTATGAAAGGAATAATATTCGGATAATATAATAGAAACGGTCGTATAATTTGATTTCATTAATTTGAACAAAGAATAAGACCAAACACCGTATTGGAACGGCCGGGGCTGTGAATTATAATATTAAGAGAAGAAGAATTTTTGGCCTAAGGCGTCTGCCTACTAAAAGTAAAAGAAACATATTTTTTTTTTTATTTATATTTTTAAACGGGTTATAATATTTCATAGATATGACGTAAACATAAATATCAAATACGAAATGACCGTCGTACAATAATAATTTTCGTTTAATTTTATCGGCAAATAGTATAAGTTGGTTGGCACTTTCCATACAGAATCCGTTCTTCGATTTTAGTCCAATATAGGTACGTCTCTGGCAGATAAATTATTTCCGATCGGGGATAATGGTAATACACATTAATTTTTATTTTAAAATAATGACTTAACACAGCGTTCGTAACCAAGGTAACAATAAAACCATAAATTACAACATATATTGTATAGGTACGCGTACCTATATACAGATATACTTAAAATGTTTGTTAGGTAGTTTGTTATTTTTGATTACGGTCGACTATTATTTTAAAAATTAATTAATTCTAGAATATTTTCCTCGTGATAATAGTAATTAATTGGTTTTTTTTTTTTTTTTTTTGACATTGAAATATTCATTATTAAAAATGCGTTGCTTAATTAATTTAAACGATATTAATAAAAAATATTCTAATAATTATATAATATTGAAATTATTATATTTCGTTTAGATTGTAAAATGCAATTATACGTAAAACAGTTAAAATCAAGAAAATATAATATTAATTTCCACCCTCGGGACAATATTCATTGTCGATACAAAATCGGACGGTATAGGTATAAAATCTACCAGCGGCCATAGGGTTTGAGAATCTGTCCCCTCATAATTAATTATTATTAATGATTAATCAATTCTGAATACAACAAATAAATATTATTTGTTTTCAATGTATTTCTAATAATTACTTATTCTCCATAATATACTTTAGACTTTTAATAATAATTAAAAAGTAATAATCATGTTATATAAAAATATATGAAATTCAACTGAAATTGAATGTCCCCCATTTATTATTATAATTATTATTATTATTTTACATATTATTAATTTTAATAACAAGTATAACAACTATACGTGTTCGAATGAATTATTAATTATTATTATAATTTTTTATCATTATCTGAAAATAATTTTAAAAAATTAAAATAAATAATATATATACTTAGTTATTTAATATTACGATTAATTAATCTTTTATTTCAAATCACGTCTGTTCAATGTTAAAAATGTAGAATAGAAATAATTTGAAAATACTTTACAATTTTTCGAATAATAAAGTTTAATTTTCGATTAAAACTATTATGAAACATACATTTTTCCTTGAAATTATATGGGTACGGAGTTCCGTTTAAAATTTTTCGCATTGTTCAAAATAATATTTATAACCATTTTTTTTTTTTTTTTTACTCGTATTCTATAGACTATAGGACGTGTTCCATTGATTATTAGTTTTAGAAATATTTTATTCCCGATGGTCAAAAATAATAATCATTAATTATAAATATTAAATTTAACGTTTACTTAAAATAATAATAAGGTAATTAATAAAACATTAATCACTGATTACACGTAGAAATGTATAATAAATTGTTTAAAAATAAAACTTAAATTATTAATCGTTCTCATGCGATGACGATTAAAATATAATATTATGATATCAGCGTAAAAATAATTATAATGCTATATGATTAAAATTTTTTTCGCGATTGAATTTTTGTTTAAAAAATATATCTAACTAATATTAATATAATATTTTATGATGAAACGCCTTCAGTTCGTGTGGGTATATTAATTTGTTTTGAATGTCATAATAACACACGTATGGTAATTAGAACCATAAATCACGGGCGTAATTAATGAATACAAATGGAAAATGCGAATATAAAAAAAAAAACATAAAATATAATAATAATATTATAAACGTAATAGTCGCGGCGGTTTAGGCGCGATGAAGACGAAATTCAAACTATTAAAACGTTGTTGGATAACAAATGCGTGTTTGAGAAATAAGCAACAAAGTTTGTAACGAAAGAGAATTAATTTGTTTTTTACCCTGACGGCGAGAATTAATTAAACCTAAACATATTTAAGTCAATGTTATACGTAATTATATATACAAATAAAGTACCGTGTTTCGAAGTATGGTATATACTTGGAACTTGGTATAGGATCGGATTGGGCGAATGGTAGGCGCAAATTATTATCCTTTTACGCTGCGTATTATCTCGTTTCGCCATATGTATGTAAGTCCTTCAATAATAATTGCTATTAATACAAAAAAAAAACAAAAACAAAAACTGTCACATTTGCTTCTATTATCTATCATAAATTAATGTGTGGTCAAAAGAAATGGTTAAAAATATAATACGAGATAAATAAAAAACAAATTACGTTAAACATATTATGCATATTGTTATATTATTATCATCAATTTTTCTTTTTTATTATACCATTTTGGATGATATTCGGAACACTTCGTTTAAATTTTCTTTATATAATTAACTATTTTGAATAATTTTTTTAAAAAATAAAAAATAAAATACTTTAATACTTAAGATAATGTACATTTTTTTATGCTCCGAGAAAATTACTAATAAAATTACTATTAAAATTTTAATGTTAAAAATTTCCATAATAATAAAAACATAATTTTTAACTATTATTATCTTATAATATAGAGTTATATATAAATTAAATAATAATAATATTATGGCGAATGTAATAATATATAAATACTTTATTCGACTACGAAATTCGCATAAATATTTCAATAACATTTTCATAATAATTTATTTTACAGTATTCATATTATTTTTATTTTAAATACGCTATAAATAAATATAATTATATTGTGTTGGAAGTCTGAAATAATAATTATTATATCATAAAACCAAACTACACGAGTGTAATTTCAAATTTGATACGTCCGGTGATCAATTATTGTCGAAATAAAACCGTATAGAAAGTTTATTTATTATGGATACGCATTATGGACTTTTTGAGTAACGTTTAAATTGAACGTGTCAATTTAAAATCAAAATTTATTATTTTTACCGGTAAATATGTGATATTTATATAACAATTTCGCGTTTTCACGATACGTCTAAAAGTAATCAATATTTAAAAATATGTTACTGCACATTACAATTGCACGATAACGAAAAATTTTTAGAGCAAACATAGCAATTTAATAATAATATAAATTTATAATATTTAAACGGAAGAATCTACGTGATAACAGCGTTCGACTCTTTATAATAGTGTTTATACGATGGTGATGGTATTATGAATTAATTATTTCTTTAATTAAAATTTTTAATAATAACACGTCTTGTAGATAGGTTTGGTTAATTATATCACATTTTCATAGCTTTCGAAATATATTCCATAAAAATATAAAACATTATTTCTTCATTAATTTGCATATTTCTAATATAAAAATAGAGTCTATTAGTATTATAGGTTTAAATTATTATCTAAACCTGCAAGTGAACATGGCTCTTATTATATGTTAGCTATATTTAAAATATATTACTTTTATTCTAAAAACTCAATAAACGCTCTAAATTAATTTGCATCAATTTTTCAATTTCCAAATTTATCGAGTTAATTAAAATTTCAATTATCAAAAAATTATTTCAATTATTATTTTTAATGTTTTACTATGTATATTTTTTTTAAAAAAAAAAAAGGAAAAATAATGCAATATAAATAACATTTTTAAATTAAAAAATAAGGTATAGCAATTGAAAATATTGTAATATTGTAATGTAAATATAAGTTTATTAATTACACAATTATTCATGTATTCATTTAATATATTTAACCTAAAAATACATTTTATATTATATGCGTATAAAAATATCTTCCATTATAATTTTATATTTAAAATATAATTCAAGGAAATTAATAATGTATGTTATTTGTATATATACATGAAATATTATTCAAGGAAAAAATTAATAAACCTACAATTTTAAAATAATTTTTTAATTTCGAGAAAATTATAATTCTATTAATTTTAATATAAATGAAGATTGCCAACTTGTTTTTTATACATTTTTCGATTTAATACGTATTTATAGCAAGTAAAATATTTACTCGTATAGGAAAAGGTTATTTTATTTTATAATATTGAACTTCTGATGTTTTAATAAAATATGTAAGTTATAATAGATTTATTATATAAAATTCGATAAATTTATAAATTTTCACGTGTTAGCGTTAATACTAAGTTATATGTCAATTATTTATCTAAATATAAATTCTATAATATAATTTATGCTAAATTTATATGAAACACAATGTGTGATGAGAACGAATATACTGGAATTATTTTAATGAAATCTAATTACTGAATACTGATGTTATGATAAATTAGTTTAGAAATAATTTAATTTATTCGTTAATTTTGTGTCTAATTTACATTAATTTCTAATCATTGGTTTCGCACCCGGGCTTCCTTTATACTCGCTCTATACATTTCTACCTTGTAACTTGTTTCCTTTTATTACTTGTTTATTGTATGGATGGAATGGGTGTACGGTGTACGGTGTACGGTGTACCAAATGACTTTTCCAGTGTAACGACCTTATTGTCCTTAGTTAAAATAGAACCGAGCAACATCCTTCTCCCTTTATATTTTGATTTTCTCTCCTTAAAGATCCACACACCTACCTACGTACATCATCTTTTATTTGTTTGTTGCTACGTTACACTGAATAATTCTTAAGTAATTTCACATATTATTATTCTTTAACTGTCTTTCTGCCAATACAATTATCTCATTCATCCACCCATACGTTCACGGTATTCAATGGTTTTATCAATGCACCCGAAACTGTTTATAACGAGACCGTTGAAAATTTGCACATTAAATATTTTATAATCAGACCAAAACAATTTAATACCAACTCATTCCTAACTGTTACTCATTAAACAGTCGAATTGTCAATACTAAGCTGACTTAATAATAAATCTAAATTTAAATTAATATATACGTATATATATTATGTTATTTTACAAAACAATAAGTGTTCAACTAAATTATTTTTAATTATATCTTTACAATATTATCATAATATCTATAGAAAAGTGTTTTCATTCGTTATTTAAATTACTAAAATAATTTATTTATATATTAAATACCTAAGTTAAATAATATTTGAGTTAGTATTTAAACTAAAAAAAAAAAAACTTGTAAATCGTAAATTCATTCTATAAATAAATAATTTGTTTAAATAATAATATATTGTTATTTTAATAAAATATTATTTTTTTTAAAATATTTAAAAAATAATTAGTCAAATGTTTTTTATATGGAAATAACTAACAATATTTTCTTCGTGAATTATATTCCAGTATTTCATATTTTTTAACTATTGTTTTTCACTAAACATTGATTTCATAGTCTTGTGAAATGTAATAAAAAATATAAACATCACAGATTGTAATACCTATATTCCTATTATATAGGTACCATATTATTATATCAACTAATGTTTATGTTCATTACTTCATTAGTACCGCGCCAGATATTATAGCTAAAACTTAAAAATAAATTATTATTAATTAATTCAGTGACTACACACTAATTATACTTCAATAATACTTTCCAAGTATAACAATATTATGAAACTCTTTTATTATTAATTATTAATAAAAAAATAATTAATCGCAATAACTAACAAACAAAATCATTCGAGTGAGTATATTTTAAAATAAAATGAACGCAGTTTTGTATGTAAATAAATCTCTAGGTACTTAGTTACCAGATCTTCTACGTGGCTAAATAATCCTACGTTAAAAACTAAAAAATATACCTACGTATGAAGATATATTATAATTTGCATAGTACAGACATTATATTATTATTATTTGACATTTTCATTATTATATAATTAATAAAATATATTTCCATTTATGAACTATAATACTAAATTTTTCATAATTTAATTTTTTTTATATATATAATAAATACGATCATATTATACAATCATAAATTTTATAAATTTTCAAAACAATTAATATATATATATATTATCCCATTATTATCTCATGATTAATTATCTTAATATAATATTTAAAATTGTACTTTATTTTTAGTTCTTTAATTTAGTTTCTTTTAATTTTTCTTTACTTTTTATTTTATTTTTTTATAGACTGTATAAAAATACTATTATTACCTACTAATATAATTATATTGCAGTCTTTTTAAAACTGTTTTGAAATTAAAATATTATGAATTAGTCACTAGTTTATTTTCCGTGGGTATATATAATATATATCATTGTAATAACAACTAATAATGATTAGTAGGTAACCAATAAGAATATCCGAACCATCGTTGAATCGATTCGTCAAAATAGCACACGGACCATAATTTTCTCATTTATTTTTGAAATATTTCCCAACAAAAAGTGGAATTAGGTAAGTATTTTTATAAGAACTATTACCTGGTGTTTTGTTAATTTTAGAAAGATAAACTAGAGGTTTATTTATATTACAATCGTGTCCAGTAAAATAAAAGTAATAAAGTTATTGTAAAAATGTTAAAGTAAGTAAGAAATGTGAAAGATACATAATATATAATGCATTTATTTATTTATAAACGTTATATTTGTATTAAAATTCTACACAATTATTATTCATTTTAATAAGTACGTCTACTTGCTTTTACATTGCACGATGATATTTTTTCAATATAAAAAAATTATTAATTATCATAAATCATAATATTTAATTGTGTTCGTTTATTCAAACTTCAATATTATTATCTTATTTTAAATTTGTTATTGCAACCAAATTACTATAATTAACCATATAAGTAATTATGCATTAACGACTATATAATATATAATTATATTTTTAAGTGATTGGAATAATATAATATTTTAATTACACAATACATAGCAAAAATTTTATGTTTAATTAAAATCGTAAAAACTAATTATCTTCAATCATGTTCAACTTAATATTGGAAATCAATTATATCAAAAATAATCTTGGTTTAGAAAGGTGTTACTATACGAGTATTGTCCTTCTATACATTTTTTTGAATATAATAATATCGAGTTTTATCTACTTAGACTCAGACTATACTTAGATAAAGAATGA
>JAIUCT010000013.1:8378285-8431156 GCA_021307375.1 Tetraneura akinire | reverse complement strand
AATATAAATGCATTTTAATCATAATATATTATATTATATAATACGTTATTTTTGTACAATAATCTTGTTAAGAATTTCCGTGTGATTTTATAACGTTACACGATTTAATTACCGGCTAAAAATAATGCGTTTTATCGTATAAATGTAAAAATGAAATAAAACCGTTCGTGAAAGTAATCACGATAATATAATAAATACAATATAATAATATTATTATATATTGTTGTTTTCATTGTTACATTAAGCGATCGTTAATTTTATAATACTTATTCGAATGAAAATAATATAATATTAATGATTTTTTCTTTCTTTTTTTTTTGTATTTACGACCTTGGATTTTATTCGAGAGTACACCTACTACACAATATAATATAATATTATTATTATATTACATTACAAGATCCGCGTTACATATTATAACCTAAAGCAATAATTATTCCCAGTTCACTATTAGATGACACTGCAATAAATGTAATAAGTGTTTGGTATTCATAAAATAAAATATTATGTCTCTACAACACGGTTTTGAGTACCTACGTCTTTTTTTTTTTTTTTATATATATTTATGTAACGATATCTATTTACTTAACAGCCGTTCAACTAGTGAAATTTACGGTTAAACTAATATTTCATTGTTACGCAATTGTACGAAAAGGATATATATCATATATGTATTATTATAAACTTAATCCATCTTTAATTGCTTACGACCGATTAAAAAATTTATTTTTTTTTTTAAAAATATCAAATATAATATGTACGTATTTTTTATGACATTTTATTAATCATACCACACGCGTAGTCGTATAAATATAATATATATAATAAATCGTTTTATAATAATATAGTGTACCTATATCTAAATTAATATCTTTATATTAATGAATAATAATCAAGATGGACACACTCCATTATATACTCATGCCCTCACAATAAGAATTATTAAAAAAAAAAAAACTTAATTACATATTTTTTATATTTTCAAAATACGACTAATATTTCATTCCAAACGTATCTCCATTATTAAAATCGTCTTCTTGACGTTCTTCCTGTTTTCCTGTTATTTGCGTTGTTAAAATATTACGTTATGAATATCAGAGTTTATATTTATTTAAGATTTAAACCGTTTTCGTTAATGTTTAAATTTATATCACAGTAGCAATAACGTCTGTTTATTATAATAATAATATCTAAAATGTGTGTTTTTACTAGTTAAGCTGAACCTAATAATAATGAAAAAAAATCCAGTTGAATAATTGCCAATAACGGCTGAATATTCGTAAAACTATTATAATATTATTATAGTTGCCTCGTATTTTTTAAATTTTTAATAAACGTTTTTAAATATACAAATTGTATTAATAAAAACGTTATATAGATACATATTATTATTATCATTATTATTTATGTTAAAGACGTTGAAATAAATTTCGAAATATTTTTTTTTTTTTTTTTTAATATCATGAGAATAGACTGAATAATTTATTATTAAAATTCAGAACAAAGTTATGTGTGCCATTAAAAAATATTATACGTAAAATAATTTAAAATATTTTATGTACTCACTTAAATACAATAATATCATAAATCCTTGAAAATGTTTTAATTCATTTTATACGTGTATACTCTTATATATTATTATGATATTAAAAATTATGAAAACTAAATATTTTATTATATTCCAACAATTAAATATTATATTTAATAATTATTATGGTGTGTTAAATACCGAACAATTTTGACGTATAATAATATACGGTTATAATTATTAATTAACATAATATAATTAAGTGGCTATAAATTATAATGTTATAATTACCAATTTTCATTGGTAAAACTTTATGGTCGCAGAGATGTACAATATGCGTATACACATTATGCTTAGAACTAATTTAATGCAAAATACATTTACGATGACCATTAGCATTATTATGGTATATAACAACACTGTTTGACATTAATTTGTAATTTCCGTTTTAATTTAGATTTGGTTGTTCTAGTTAATTTTTTTTAATTTAGGTCATGGTTTTAGACGGAACATAAATAAAACCGGACTATATTTATCTTTCTGTGTTTTTATGTTTTAATTAACATCGGTAATTTATTGTCTTTAGATAATTAAAGTATCGTCTAATTATTATTGTATTGTTATTTTTTAATTACAAAGAACAAAAAAAAAAAAAAAAAAAAAAAGAACCGAATTAAAATCGGAATTTATTGTTACTCGTCCAAACTGAAATTTCAGTAAGAACAAATTATTATAATAATATACATTTGTTGTGTATGTAAATTATAAAAAAAAAAAATGATTACTTTTATACGTTTAATTGTTCAAAATTAAAAATTGTTCAAAAATGTTTCAAAATTTCATAAAACATAATCCAATAAATTTTGAAATTCATGGATCTAAATTGTAAGCGATGGCATTTTTATAATATGATAATAATTATTTTAAAATATTCCTTATCGTTTAAATTATAAAAATTTAATTAATTTTTTAATGTATATTATAAGTTATAATTTAACAAAATGTAAATCTCGAGTAATTTTCTTTCTCTTTTTAGAATAAGTGCCTACGTTTATTATATTATAAATTACTTTTATTTCATCGTGCAATTAATTTTTATAGTAATGATTATAACGAAAGTATACCTACTATTATAATAACAATAATTAATAAATGAAAAACATAAATATTTATGAAATTTTATGAAATTTTAGAAAGTAATAAACTAATAATATTTTATTTTATATTTGTTATTCGAATAATATCGATCGATAATATTTTTCAATCGTAATTTTGAATAAATTTAGTGAATTATAAATAAGACATTTTATATATTTATAAAAATTGTGATTATAAAATATGCAACTACCTACTATACATAAGTAATAGTCTGAAATATTGTAAAACTCAAAGAAAGTTTTAAAATTGCATTAAGCTTTCAAGTATAAAATTAACATATTGATGAAGAATATAGCTTTTAATTAAAAACGTCTAATGTGGATATAACAATCAAAATAGCTTTATCAAGTATAACACTGTCTAAAGACAGTAATAATAATTATTATAAAATTGTTATTAAATATAATTTTCATAATTAAAAAAAAAATAGAATTTTCTGAATGTGTTGTCGTTAATAAATTATGAGTACAGTTATCAAAAAAGACAAAAAAAAAAACGTTTTAAAATAATACTTTTCAATGGAATACAAAATGATTAATGAATCACGTTGAGGGTAAAGATTTTAATATTATGAAAAATCGGGAACAAAATATTCTATTCGTCTCATTTATTATTATATAATATAAAAGTACCAATTATTGGTAAGCTCACTTCAACTGCGATTCATTAACTATTTAATATCCACTTTTAAAAACGAATTGTTCAAAATTGAAACAATATAATTAACGAAAGTATACACACTTATTAAAATGATTTCTAACGTTGACACGCGACGATAGAATGACGATTTACAAGTAACGCATTGTTCGCGATAAATGAAAAAAAAAAAAATATAATATTACAAATATTTCGCTTTCGAGTATTATTTTATTATTATTTTTTCCAATAATTACAAATCGTGTCCACACTAGGAAGGTATAGCACTATAGCAGGAATACCTACGTATAGAAATCAAGTTTTTGGTTTCATTTTATAAGTCCGGCCGGGAAGCCGTTGAACTTCGCGAAAAGAAACAAGCCGTGTAAGAATACACTGATGACCCCGGGGAATAACCTTTTGATTCGTCGCCAAAGTTTCTGATGACTGTTGATTAATCCCCACGGAACGTTTGTTCAAATGAATAGGACCGAAGCTCAATAATATTTCTGGCGATTTTCTTTGTGTTCTTCTCCATAATAACATTATATTTATACGCGTGTCAAAGAATCCAATTTATTCCTATTGACGACGTTTAATAAATTACTCTTTTTGTTAAATGTATTAATTTTCTTGGCAAACAATATTTTCGAACAATAGCGTTATATGAGTAAACATAATGATAATAATAATAATAATAATAATAATAATAATAATAATAATAATAATAACATAATGTGAGAGAATATAAATACAAATACAGAACCGTTTTTTGCGTAGCTCGCTAAAGTCGATAATTATTGTAAAAATTAATATTATTTCCATGCTTATAAGTATAAGATAACACGTTTTTCGTATATACATTTAAAATAATTATTTGTATTTTGTAACAATATTATTACGACGAGGGAAAAATATAAATAAATTTAAAAATCGTATAGATAACTTATAATATAGAAAAATAATTAAAAGACAAAACTCGTAATAATAAAATTGTATACTTTGGGCCCTTTGGGGTTTAGACAATATTCAAAATGTATATTTCACGAGTACGCATATTGATTTTTGTTAATGTTACTGTTATCAAAAATACGATTACAGATATAAAAAAAAAAACTTTGCGATATTAATATACTGACCTGACCGTATGTCTATACATAAACCGATGTACCTACTAGATCTATAATATACCATTATAATATGTATTTATTATTTTATTTTAAAATCAACGATCTGTTACGAATACAAACAACAATTAGAAGATGTGCGATTTTGATATACACGAGTAAAGTCTACACTTTAGATAGGTACTTTAGATACCTACCCGTTGGTATCACTTCAAAAAACTGTACCATAATAATAATAATAATTAACATAATATAGTATATATAATTAATAATTATAATATGTTAGGTAGCCCGGTTAAACCTTTAAATATTTATATACCTAATGTGTGTTATAAAAGTAGATTTTACCTAATTTTACCTAATTTTACCTATTAATATTTGTTATTATGTAATATAACAAATTTATCATTTTGAATCATCATTTCAATTTAATCATCATTCAACGTCCAACGGTATTGAACTATTAACTATAAGTATTGGATATCAGAATAATTAATAAAAATTTAAAAAATAAGATTACAATAATATACATATATATATATAAATTACACAATCAAAAGTTAATATAATAATTCAATATTATACTAGTAATTAACTGTTTATTAAATTAATATTACTGTGACTATCAATATTATTTATTGTTGAAAATAAATAAAAAATATAAATTTATATTAAAAGCAGTTTTTTAATTTTCTTAATATATTTATTCGTAAAACGTAAATTATATCAATAAATAAAATTCAAATACGATTTATTATTAAAAGATTCTTTTAAAAATTAGGTGGGTTCTAAAATTAGTAAAATATTGACAAGAAAATTTATTCTATTCGGTTCTCGTAGGTACTACGACTACCTACATATTGTGTTTTACATAAAATATAAAAAAAAGAATCATAGGTCATTTTAAAACGTCAAAACTCGTTTCAGAATTAATATTTAGGTAGGTAATTAACATAATATAATATATATAATATATTTATATGTATACAGATATATTGCTTTAATGTATATCTAATTAAATTGTCTATAAATTATTTTTTCATTTGATGGAATTCAATATAAATAATAATTAATGTATTTTTAGTAGTTATTTTTAGAAAATTATTATAAACGCCATACTAGTTTCAAAAAATATTTATTTGTGTCCTTTATTTATGTCCCAGATTCAAAATTTATTTTTCTAAAATCAACAAATTTTTGATAGCAATATAAATATAGATGAGATAATTAGATAGCCGAATTATATAAACCATATAGTATTAAAATATTATTATCAGTTATTTAAATTGATCTAACAGTAGTAACAATACAGCTATATTATAATATTATTTTATTTGTAATCGTTGTTTAAATGTTTTTAAGTACCTAACTGATTGGTAAAATAGAAAATTTTACTCTCCGTTGTAAATTAGAATAGTCAATTTTTAATTCAAACAAATTAATTTTTTTTAATATTAAGTTATGTTTAATATTTATAATACAGATATTATATTATAGGTAAAAATATTATAATACTAATTTTAATTAAATATTTAATGATATGATGTTTTATAGTTTTTTATGTATATTTTCCTCTTTTTATTTTCTTTGTAATGTAATTCACTATTAATCTGTATTTTCATATTTTCATTTTCATTTTATTTTGTGTCCTTTTTTTTTTAATAAAAAAAAAAAACCCCTTTACTAGGTACGGATTGCCATTTTATCAAATTCTTTAAATAATTTAATATTATTTTAATATATTTAATTTGACGAAAATTTAATATATTATATTCGTACATGATTGTAATATCAATTTTTAATCTGTAAACAATTGTTTTAATATCTAAACAAATAAAATCCTCCTTGGATACATCCTTTCTAATCTTTATAGTAGGTATATTAGTATTGTCTACCCAATGGTATGATCTGAATCAAAACCACTTTTATGACGTTTCTTATACACTGTAAATCGTTGTCCATTTTATTTTAGAGTATTTTTACACATGACTTGTATCGTCTTGTAAGCTAATGTAATTTATTATGTTTTGTTTCTATTTACGTCCTACTGGATCACCGTAAAAATGTCATAGACTTTGTTAGCTTTCCTACGTCATATGATGTAATCACAACACATTTTTCATATTATACATTGGAAAGATAAACTAATATTAAACCTTAATTGTTATTTATTACTTTGAGAGAAAGTCATAATTTTTAATTTCCAAAACAATATTATATAAGGTGTGTAATTTTGCAATTTAGTAAAAATACGAATGAGCATAATATACAACAGTACAAACATGTTTTTATTTTTATTCTTCGACTTAAATTTAAATTCTATTCTATATGTTATATAATTAATATTATTATACCATGATGAAACTATAACTTTTTGTTTTGTTTTCTTGAAACACATTAACCCTCCATCTTTTTTATGTGTTTAAATCATTTAAAATTCAATGTAAATTGCACAATATTTTATACCTAGGATATAAACAAGAGACAAAACAAGAAGAACAATTTATTTTTTACTTTCCATGAACAATTATTGTGGGTATTACGTCTACCTTAGGTCCAATATCTTTCGGATCTAGTTAAAATATAACCACTTATATATTTTTTTTTTTTTTTTAATTTACGATTAAATAAATAGGTATGTATTCAGATTATAAAATTTATTATCCAGTTAAGTTACGAGAAGTTCGAAACACAAGTTTAATGTACTTTTTTTAAATTTATAAGAATAAACTTTTTTTATTTTTATGATTCATTATTTATATATATTCCGTATTTTTCTGTTATCTTAAAATTTCTGGTCGCAAATTAGTATAGTAATTTATAACGTAATCATTATAAATTAATATTGTCCACAAAAAAAAATGTAAATTTTAACTTTATAATACACTGTATATTATAAATTAAGTTTGTCTCTTATTCAATATCATAATTTTTTTTTATATATTATATCAAACCACATTCGATATTATAATGCGTTTAGGTATAAGGAAATAAGAAACTAAAAAAAAAAAAAACTTCCAATGTACGTTTTTCATTCAACAACAATCATTATAATAGATATCTAATTAATAACTAATAATAAGTAACATGAATGTCTTAAATTATTGATCGTCTCGATATTTCTACAAGCGTAGTTATACCCATTCACCGGTTACCGGTAATAATAATAAATTATCTTACTTTATACCAATTCAATTTGACATTTTGTTAATATCAAAATTATTATTTACCTCACTATTTTCATTAATTTCAATCAATATAAGTCATTGTCTTGATGCAAATTAATTGTACACAATTATTTTATAATTATTTTTCCAGGCGTATATTTTATGTGAAACTATAATATTATTATTTATTATTAATGTTATTACGTTTTATAATTTACATGTTTGTAATAAAATAACTACGTTTATGTTTTAATACAAATTTTATAGTTAATAATATTCGATTTTAAATTTGACCCGTTTGGAATCTTTTCATAATTTATTATATTTATTTTATCTTCCACCTAACCATAATTAAGTTTATTATGAAGGGGTTAGTCAATCTTAATTTCTCCCTTATCCCATATTATCTATAGTTACATCTCTAAACTCTAAACATAATCCGTTCAATATATATATATATATATAAATATATACATTTCGCATTATCCAAAATTAATTAAGTTTATATTCAACTAATGGAAATTTTAATATTTAAAAATCAATTACAATTTAATTTAATATAGAATAACTAAATAATACATTTAAAATATTTAATTTATTAATTTTTAATTTAAAAAAAAGGTCTTTGGAAGTATTTTTAAAAATAATAATGTATATTATATATAATAATTAATGATAATTTTTCAAACCTAACATATTTTAAAATGATAATGATGAAAATAATATTATTAAAATTATTAAAGTTAGATATTAAAACAAATGTTAATAAAATAATATAATATATTGTACTGAATTGCGCATAACTATTTTAAATTATTTTCGTAAATATTTTGAGCGTTTTTTTTTTTTTTTTTTTTTTTTTTTTTTTTGTATATAAATATGTAAATGAGATTAAAATGGTTTTTAAATTCAAGTTTTGCACATTCTGGTGTTTAAAAAGATAAATTAGATAAAAAAAAAAAAAATCGGAAATGAGTACAAAATAAAAAAAAAAAATTAACATGAGAAATTATCAATTTTCTATACCCATCGGATTAATATATTTGTATTGAATCCATGTAATGATGTTTATATCTAATGTTTGTAATTTTATTAAAGTTGATTTTTACCTTTCTCTTTTATAAAATTTATGTTACTTGCAGGAGAGTTATCTCTTGAATTATTTATGTAATACATTAATATTTAATTGAGTAAATATGCATTTTGAATTTTATATCATAAAATGTACAAATGAAAATAATATAATATGCACTTTATTGACCCATCTATATTATATGTATATAAAAGTTGATATCCACATTTTAACGTAATTAATTTGCATAATATGAACTAATATTTTATGAAAATAAATATATAATTATATCAGTAAACATTGTTATTCGTTTTATACTTTAAAATTAAATTAATATAAACTTTAATATAATAAAAAAATATTTATCACAATATTTTTAACATAATTATTTATTTATATTTTAATTAAAAACTCATTTGGACATAATAACACAGTGGAATTTACAAAATATTGATTATATTTCTGTATTTCGTTCGGTATTGTTTGTTTATAAATTTAATGAAATTGCAAATGAACTATGCATGCATACTTATATTTTAAATAACATGTAGAAATGTTTCTAAATATAATTTTAAAAATAAAACAATTTAATTTGTAATATTTATTATTTATTAATTTCCACATAATATATAATAAGTACCTAATAATCCAATACGCATATTTATTATACATATAAATATTGTAAACAAATTACTTTTTTTAATATATCAATATGTATGGAATAATATAAGTTATATCATTTATAGTTAGATCTTTGAAATAATAAAATATATTATTATTATCATTATCGTTATAGGTTAGAAAATAAATTTTTATATAAGTATAATCTAAAGCCATTGATTCAAATTCTTTTAGTTTTGTGCGTTTAGCAACAAATTATTTATATTAAAATACGTTTACCTGAAACTTTTTAATTAATTTACATTTTAATTACCCTTAGTAATTTATATTTAGTATAAATTTCATAATTACGAATTTGAAATGTATAAATGTATTGTGTAGGTATACGTATCTTTATATTTTATGACTCTCAAAAATTAAATTACAATATATAAATTATTCTGAAAAACAGAGAAATAAATTATATTAATGAATATCGCGGAGCAATTTATTATTTTAATCATTTTGAAATTTAATTTATTCAAATTAAAATAATCAATATTAATTATCAGATGTTCCGAAAAATTTAATAACTAATAAATAATAATGCATATCAGCTATTAACAAAAATGTTAATACATTTTATATCAGTATTATATATTATACGTATATATTTAATTAAAATATAGCTATATATTCATAAACAAATTATACAGTAAAATACTAAAATTTATGAGTTTAATTAAAAAACATAATATCAAAGATTATATAATATTTTTATTATTATTTATTTTGTTCATTAAAATGTTTTTAACGCATACAATTTTAAATCATAATATTCAATATTAATGTCCAAATAATAATAAAAATAATAATATAATATATTGTCATATGTAATTAACGATATAGAATGATTATGAATTTTATACCATAATGCAGAAATAAAATCGACTTAATACTAATTAATAGTTTTGTTTTGTCATTTGTTTCACGTTCAAAGAACATACAATACATGTATAGTATTCAACCGTATTTCTCATAGTGCAATTAATATTATTAATTATATTAGTACAATAGCAGATACCATAGATAAAATTTACAACAATGGAATTTCTGATAAATAGTTTGCTACCTACGTATACAATAATTTAAAACAAAAATGTGTTGGTTACATTTGAAATAAACGATAAGATTATAATTATTGTAATATGAAATTATGTAAAATAAGATTCGCATAAATCACATACCTAATAATATATTTTATTAATTTGCAATAATTAAAAATTTCGATTTGCATAAATCACGTAACAGTACATTTTATTTCTATCCAATTATATACAAATATATTTTTATTCGTGATATTCTAATATTTAGCACTTAAAAGTTCTCGACGCACTTCGTATAAAGAATACAAAACAGTTTGATTAAACTTTGTATTTGTTGATAACTATAAAAAATTAATGTCATTTCAGAATTTCCCAGATAAAAGAATTTATATGATATAAAACGTTTTCAATAGAAGATATATGGACATTTATTTAGAATTTTTACTAATTAGTGTTTATTTTATATTTTGATGGATTACCAATTTCTACGGTTTCACTATATAATAGTATAATTTTATTTTTTTTTTTTTTGTTATTTGGAGAATTGTAAAAATTATACATTTATCTCAACACTTAATAGTAATTAAAGATTATTCTTTTTTAAAAAGAAATAACATAATAAATTGCTCAAATTTTTATTGTAACTCCATTAGATTACTAATGAAATTTTTGATGATTTTTACTAGAATAATAAATTATATTTTTGTAATAATTAGCATTATACAGTTAGCAATTAAGCATATGCAATACATCTTTTAATCGTGCGACCCCTATAGTTTATATTTTTATGTAATAAAGTATTTTATAAAACGTTACGAGCATAAAATCGAAAACTTTGGACTTAAAAATGAATAATATAAAAACGTATAAATTACATTTTTCCTCCAGAATAACCATACTATATTTCACTGTAATGAAATTGCTATTATAATTTATAGTAATAATATATGAATGCGATAACAATGAATAGAGGCAATATACAAAATACAAAGAGGGTTGGCATAAACCATTATATTATATTTAATGTGTATTTTAGCTTACGGAATGCAAAGTATGTGTTTCTAATTTAAGATCACTCAATCTCATCATAATAATATAATACCCCTCAATTTGGCGTTAAGGATCTATAATATTGTATTGTTATTCAAAAATCAATATATTTTAATATATTAAAATAAATAAATAAAATAAATAAATTTTAATTATTATTTATCGACATTGAGGTCAATCGTAAATTATTATAACAATAATTATTTAAATAGTTTTTATATAATATAATATAATATAGTTAATAAATAATCAAAAATATTTTTTTTTAAAAAAATAGTTATATTTCTTTAAATGTAGAGTAGTTGTATTTTGTTTAAAAACAGACGAACGTTCAGTTTTTTACGATATACTATTGATAAATAATTAATAATTATATTTATTTATTTCAATATATTGATTGTTTTCTATTTCTTACTTTCTTTGTGCCGATTTAACGAGTTAATTTAATGTTTAACGAAAAAGATGATTATTTTAAATTATAATTTTTAAATGTTTAGTATTTCATTTAAATCTGATGCGTTTTAAATAAATAAAAAAAAAAAGAACTATTAAATAATAAACGTGGTATAAAAATACAATATTGAAGTTTGTCAGAATATTCTCTATTTTTTTTTTTTTAAATATTATATCAAACGACAAAATAATTTTATTTTATAAAGGTATTTTTGTATTTAATATACACTTATTACAAATGAATCACACTATTAATATTATGTGATCTAACTCCACGAATTACTCAGTATAGTATGATTATTATTTTATTTGAACGTATTCAATCGTTTCAATCCGTTTAAATACTCATTGTTTGCGTTGATGATGACAATAATAATATATTGTGAATCTGATACTTAATTCACTGTCGAGTATGACAAGAAATGTTAATATATTCATTAGTAATTGGCTTCAAATTAATACCAATATAAATCTTTGCATCGTTTAATATTAACAATGAAATATATTAATATTATAATATTATCTTACGTGTGTTAAACTAATTGCAGATTCGAGCGATTATCAAAACGAACGGATTTTGTAAACGAAAAAAAACTGACCAACCGTATGGATTTAGTACGTTTAAAATTATTTTTTAATAAATTAATAAACTAAAATTTGTTACGTAACAGTTTCACCTACGTGAAAAATTTATTATGGCTATTATTTATGTAATTTTACATTTGACCAATAAGATTTCGTCATTAAATCAAATTTTAATCGCACGAAATTATAATACATAATATTATACATTTCGTAATACTAATACTTATATTTATTATTATTATTTTTTTTTTTTTTAAAAAAATAATAATTTATATTTGTATGAAATTTTATTCCTAATTAAAAATAATTTCAAAATAAATTTACTATAATAGTCACTATTATATAGAATAATATGAGTTCACTATTTATTTTCATAATTATATAATTATTGGCCCTTAATTATTTTAATGAATAATGTATGTTTTTTTTTGTTGGATAATATATTTCTCAAAAGTTAATATTATTTTTAGCGCCCTACCTGTAATAATAATTATTTTTATTCACTATATTTTTTAGTTCTTTGATAAAGTTAATTACAAGGTGATATTCAATAATTATTAATAATTAATTTTAAATAAATGGGTTATTTTTAACATAATTAAAAAATTTATATATTAACTATATAGGTATTTATTACATTGAAAAACCAACTAAAAATTCTATTTTAAATTATAATCTTAAAATTGTATATTTTTTTTTTTCGCTGTATAATAATAAACTAATAACAATACAATATATTTTTTAAGTCTGCAATAACGATGGTAAATATGGTGAATTACATTCTTAACATATTAAAATGAATGTTTTAATGCATAATACATTAATACATTATGCGTGCATATCATTATAATTAAGTACTTAATAATAATAATTAAGACATACATAATTAAATGATACATAATAAAAAAGAGCAACAATAAAATTAAAAAAAAAAAAAAAAAAAAAAAAAACAGATAATACTTTACATTCATATCCAGTTAATATATTAACCAACGTCCAACAAAGATTAAAGGTCATTGTTTTAATAAGGAATATATTAATATTTAGCGTTCCTTAAAAAATATTTTGCCAAAAAATGTCTGCTTGAAGGTTTTTTGGTCGAAGGTTTTAAAAATTATCTCGACAATTATTATTACAAGTGTAATCTTTACTATTCACGCTTGACTGTTTTATAACGCATACAAAAAACTATTATGCAAACAAAAATGTTATTAATATTTCGCCTAAGAATGTATACAAAGAAAAAAAGAAAAAACAATATAAATATAATATTATTATGTATTATATATACATATTGTAAAATTTACCAGATTTTTTCTTGGTGAATGTAAAATTTAAAAATAAATAAATATAAAACGCATAAAAAATGTTTATGTAACAATAAACGTTTAATTAACGTTACGCCATTCGTCAATAGATAATTTGAATAATTAAGTGTATTTTATAGTATAATAATATTATAATATTATTATGTTTGCAGGGGATAACTTTGTCGAAATATTGCATTCACTAAAAAAAAAAAAAAAAAAAAATTATTTTAAAATTTATTATCTAACGTGCGTCCAAATACTTTCTAAATAATATATTATATATTTACAAATTTATCAATTTCACTATATTAAAAAAAAAAATTTTTAAAAATACAGTTTATACATTTATTATTAACATAATAATATTGTTTTATGTGCACGTTAATTAATATTGAAATTCCACTTTAATTATATATTACCATAATATACAATATAAATAAATAAATAAATAAATAATTAACAATTTATAGAACTGTAAGTCGTTTCTATACTTAAAAGATGAAACATCGTATAATGTCATTAGTTCATCAAACGGGAAACATATATAATATATTATTTTGGCAACGAGTTAGTAATTTATATTATGAAACAAAAATACACGCGTTGTGTGATTTTTAATTTACTATTATAATATAGATTTCATTAAAAATTATATTCGTTAAATATTTATATTTTGTGGTTATGGTATTATTATTGTAATTACTGAAACTGTGGTGAATAATATAACATATATAATGTTATATAGTTGAATAAATAAAATTTAATAATAATATTATTTTGGTAGGTATTTTACATCCTGGTGAATTTAAATAAATTTTATATTCCACGAAATTTTATTATTAATTTATTATTGTAACGTACATAATTTTATAAATTCAACAAAATCTATTTCGAACGATTAATATTCTTCGACCAATCTAAATATACCAATCTAATATAATAGATGTCCTAATTTTTGAAAATGAAATAATATTATACGAATATTTTAGTTTTAAATTTTAATAAAGTATCAAATGCTTTAAATATGACCTTATACATGTATACTCGTATAATATACATATATATTTTATCAAATCTAAAAATGTTGCGAGATAAAATCGGATTTTTATTTGTTTCGTATTGAAAAAACAAAAGTCTTATTTTACTTCAAACTTGGTCTTTGCTGTAAATCAGACATATTTTATTGTAAGCTCTCATGCATGATTTACGAGTTTTCTTGCGATTGATATGGAAAAAGTTTATATCAAATTGTATTATCCCTTTTGTTTGTGTTAACAAAAATGTAATAAATATATGACGTTGAAATAGTAATAATATATTATTTTACGAAAAAAGGAATTCTATAAATTTCCACTAAAAGTCTCCATTTTTCCATGAATAATTTTTCTTCAGTTATTCTCACACACATTTATTTATAATATTGTATATATATGTTCATAAGTTTTTTATATTTTACTCGGTGTTTAATTATAAATAGCTTTCATTAATTATCTAATCAAAATTATTATTTATTAATCTAACCTAACCTAAATGTTAATATTATAACGAATACTCCTACTTATATTCCATATAATCACCATTTACCAAAACTAGTTTTATTTATTGATAAAAAAATATAACATTAAACGTATTATCTCAACACTAAAAATAATAATGAGCAAAGAACAGTTAATTTTCAAAATTATTAAATGATAATAATAATTAGGTGGGTATTTAACATTGTATTTAGCATAATATTATGTTTTACATAATGTTACAAATAATAATATTACGGTTTATAATTTATTCGTTTATTTTTCTAAATCCTAATCATTAAAACTTTTAACTTTTCCATCATATTATTATAAAGTTTAAATTGACAATAAAGGATTATATTCAACTAATACATAACTGTTTGAACATTTTTAAAACTTACAATTTATTAAACTTTTTAACTGTAGAGGATAATCAATATAAATTAATTATTGATGGTTAGTTTTATAATTATTAATTATAACGTTCTACATTAGTTTTAATTTTTTATTTTTATGTGTATTCAGTATACTCAAAATAAATATAGGTAAATTATGTTTCCTAGAAAACCACATTTCAATTGTAAAATGGTATTATACTCGATATTAAATTTATAAAATGTAAATATTAATATCTTATTGATTAGATAGCGTTCATAGCAAATAAAAAAGGGACACTTTCAAATATTTTTTAAGTACAATAAAACTGTACAGTGTACACACACATTTCTGTTTAAAATCATAAATGTTCTTATTGTATATATATTTTAAAATTTCGATATTCTTAATACCTTAATGTAGTTAGAAAAATACCGTATATGAATTATCTTTATACTCTGTATGATATATTTTAGATATTCAATGCTGTCATAATAACTAAATATTGAGTATATTGTATCCGTGGGATAAATAGGTGAGATGTATACAAAGTATACACCTTATAAGGTCCGGGACTATTCTAAAAATCTACGATATTATACATTTTGTTATATATTTACAAAATGTCACTAAAATTATAAATAGTTCATAAATTATTTAAATTATTTCATGATGTGTTTTATGAATTATTACTTTTTTATTCAAATTTTGTACCTCCTTTCTCGATAAATAAATCTAAATACAAACCTTGGTCAGATGAACCATCAATATTATCTTTTATATAATATAGTTTTTTTTTTTTGTGATTTACACTAATTTACAAATATATAAAAAATACTATTTATAATAATATATCATAAATTAGTAAATTATCTATTATAAATTTTAAAATATTATACTATATAAATTCATAAAAATAAATTACCGTAGTCGGTAATATATAAAAGTCATAATTTATCAATTATATACGAGTATATAAAAAAAAAATACTATTTGACATTAAAAATTTAGCACGAAACAATTATTTCAATTAAATTAACGAAAACAATCATTTATATAATAGTAATAATTAATAATTTTATATATGAAACGTTTACTATACGCCAAAAATGTAATATTTTATAAATTGATGCATTATTATAATTGTAACGATATCCTTTATTTTTTTATTTTTTTTTTAAAAAAAAAAACTCGATTAATATCACTTTATTCAAAGAGAAATATATTCTTTGTCATTAGTGATGATATGATTTTTTCCACAGTCATAAAAGTAAATTAATATTAAAGTTGCTTTTTTATATTTTTTCATAATAACAAATTTATATATAAATTTATTAATAACACAAAATATTCCTTTTAATTTAGAAAATGATTAATGTTTAAAAGTATTTAGTTATGTATATATAATAACATAAAAATTATGTGTACATATTAAATATTTATATAAAAAATATCTTTGTGGGAATTGGGAAATTGTTTAATTTTAATTAAAAAATATTAAACTTGAATAATATGAAATTGAGTTTCCCCTCTTCAAGCTCCAGACAACTTTTTATGGCTCTGTATATAGTTATAAGTTTATAATTCGTTTTCATGAGATGAACTAAACATTTACATTATTTATACACGTTATAATATAATATATACTTATATATTATTTCTTCTTAGGTTTATAGTTATTTTACGTTATTACGTTCAATTATTTTCAATCGATCCACCTATTCTTTGAAAAATTAAATATATTACAATAAATTTTCAACATTTATGTATTTTTCCATTTTATTTAGTCACTCATTTAAGCTTTTATTTTTTCACATCTAATTGCATTCTCTTAAATTACATATTATAAATATATATGAATTCAATATTAATATTTCATTATCGTATTTATTTATAATTTAAAAATGTAATTCAATTTTAAATTTCATTATGGTCATTATTATTTATTTATTTATTTATTTTTTTTTTTACTGTTCGTACCTAAATCAAATTAAATTTAAAATAAATTAATATTACAAGTCTCCTAATTTAATTATTCATTTATACAATAAATGGTTCGCAGAACAAATTAATTTAATATGAAAACTGGTAGATTTAACAAAATAATGTATAATGCAATTTAAACTATTCAAAAAATGGAAATATTATATTTACTTCTATAATTACATTTTGAAATGTATATATAAATATGCATATTTTTAATTATATTTTTAAACATATTATTATAGTATTGTACGTATATTTTGTAAGAAAACTTAATAATACATAATATAATGTTATAGATTATTAATGAAAATATAAAATATAATTTTTATTAAATTTAAAAATAATTCAAAAACTTATAACAAGTTAATTCGGTCTGAGAAAAATCATAATTTTTTTTGTTATTACTTTACAAATAAATGTTTTTTAATGATTAATTAAAAAATTATAAATAATATTATTTAACTAAAATAATTAATATTATATTATAATAAGTTATTGATTTATTTTTATTTTTACCACGTCATCATAAATTATAGTATCTATATAGATATCTTGAATTCAAATTAAAAATGATATAAAACTATTATTTAATAAAATCAATTATTATAAGTTTTATCCTTTATAATATTTTTTTTTTTTTTTTTTATAATTCAACGACGCATTGTGTACAATGAGTTTCGATTTACAGTAATCTATTCATATTTCATATAGTTTAGAACATGCGGGTATAATAATAACATACTAATTAAAATAGGAATTCATTTAATTACAAACCGTGTTTATAGTTTATATACAATTAAACAATGAAATTATTGGGGTTAAAAAACCGTAAGTTCCATGAAATACGATGTAAATTTATCAAATTAATTTGTTAGTAATGTTCCTCTGATGTCTTTTATAAGTGAATAATGTATAGGAAATATAGTAGTGAAACCTTGTTTTTTCACTTGGTTGATATAATTTCTTATTTAATTAATTAAATTTTTGTGAAATAATTATACTAAAAACAAAAAAAAAACAAAAAATATATTCTAGTTATAATAAAAAATATTTATGAATATTAAGAATATTAAAATTTTCAATTCTACTTAAACACGTTCATAATGTAAATATGTAAATAAATGTAAAAAACTAACCCGCTTATTTATAATATTATATGTTATGCAATTTCCAGATGCATATTCTAATATTATATTATTTTATTAATTATGCACCTAACATTTTAAAATTATAATATTTTACTATATGCATTACAGTATTTGTCTTGTATATAATTTTAGTGAGTTAGATTGAGAAATTGACTACATACGGTAAAAGGGACGGATTAAATTGAAAGCTAATTAAAATTCAACTGGGTTTAATAAAATAAATTATCGTTATTAAGAATAACTTTAGTAATATAAATTTACACAGAGAATAATATTATACGTAGAGGACTAAAATAATAATATACGAATACTACTGCAAAAATCTTTTATTTTTTACGATATTTTGATGTGAAAATTTGTGATCGATATTTTTTTTATATATATCCGTCGTTTTATTGCTTTATGAGACGATGGTCCAATTGTAAGAATAATAATTTTACTTAACGCCAAAAGTCAAAACCATACAAAAATGAGTAGAAGAAAAAAATCATGTAATATTAAATGCTCTGCTATTATGTCTGTGTTAAATGTCGTTTTACGGAATAATTCGAAAAATCATTTAAACGTTTTGGTCGTTTCAAGATAATCCAAATAAGTACTCTTGTAAGGCGTATCCAATGAACTGAAAACGACTATAGCCATTTTTTCCCCTGTGAATATATGTTTTATATTTCAAATCACAGTTTTCATTTACTTGTTGATCACGATCTATTATATTATTATTATTGTATACAATATTTAATAATTATAACGTTTTCGTTGTAATATTATAACGTTTGTCGTTGTGATTTTAGTTTAACGCGAAAATGATTATGTGTTATAACGTTTGATAAAAGTATATTATTATTAATTTTTACGCGCATGTGCCTAGAAAACAATAAGTATAATATTTAAAATATTTGTATACCTATATTTTAATAACCGCATAAATGTATAAAATTAACAATATTACTATTACACAATAAGGGGATTTTTTTTTTTTTGTACATATTCCGTATTATAACAAAAAACGTATACCTACACACACAAACACACGATAGAAATATCGTTTTAATTAATATAATTGTAATGTATTTTTACTCGATTATTATGAAATATCCCCATTATTATTATTATTTATTCCATAAATTGTATAATAAAGGGATACCGGATACGTGGTTCGACATAAATTGAAAACATATTAATAATTCATATCCGTTCGTTTAAAGCAAAGAATGTGCAATGGTTAACCATTAATTCCTCTCGTCGTAATGATTTGAATTCATATATATACGTATATTACATACGTATACAAATTTGAAATATAATTTTAAAATTATTTTAAATAACGTTTTGTAAACTATAAAAATATTATAATACGAGTCTGGATCGATTTATGGTAAAAATAAAATAATAATACGAGTATTTAACGTGTATAAAATATGATTATAGGATGACGTATAAAATATTTGATCTGACAATAGAATATAAACAAAATCGTGTTTTATATAAAAAAAAAAAAAATATCAATTCTTATGAGTTATGAATTTATGATGTACGATTACTTACATTTAATTTCAAAAATGACTTTCCTGGGATTTCTGTAATAAATAGCCATCTAAATTATTTATGGGGTAATTATTATTCGGTATATACTTAAAATTGTATTTATTCTATGCGCGATATTTACATAATGAAGAATATTTGTTTAACCATTCTCATCTGAATAATCGTACGAAATTTCAACATCTTGTGTTCCCTACGAAGTTTCGAGGTCACGAATGATGTAGAACAAACCTATGTATTATATTTTTTTTCTACAAATTACGTAATTTCTTAATGAATTAGTTCATATAATATTATATCCGCACTTATATAGATATAGGTACTTATATTCGATGAACTCGACAATTTTTTTTTAACAAAACAATATTTAATTAAATATACACTCAATTTTAACGCTATTACATTATATTATATGCACGTTCGACGAGTGTTTTCCTTTTCATATATAGGTGTTAAAAAAACGGCTAATTAAAACGTATATTTGTAAAATATTAAAAAAAAAAAAAAACGTATAAAACCTGCAGATTCGTATGTTTTTGTATTTAATACTAAATATTATTAAAAAAGAAGAAATGAAAAAAATTATAAATTAATATCGATTACTAAAAAAAAAAAAAAAAAATGCTCCAAATTATCGATAATGTTATAACGTGATAATAAAATTGTATGTAATTGAGAACTATAAAATATTACCTCATTGTTTTTAAAATTTTAAAATATAAATTAAATTAACATTTCTAATAATGATAATAATTATAGTATAGTAATTAAATATTTAATAAAATAACCGAACGGACGGTTTGGGATGTCGTTGAAAACCGTGACGTGTCTCCGGTCCGCGGCGGCGGCGGCGGAGGCCGCATCGTAACCGTCGACGCCGGTGCGGCCGCGCGACCCCTTCCGCGTCCGCGGCGCTCGTTGTCAGAGAGATTCTGTGCGGGACGAGTTGCCGGCGTCCGCGCACAGGTGTCGCTGCGGTCGAATACGGTTTCGCGTTCTCCGCGCTGCCGACCGAACCGCGTCGCATGTGAGATTCATGTGGTTCGCCCGCACTATTAACCACACGGCGCCGAGTTCGACGCGCTCCTCTCGCCGGTCGTGCTGTATTTTTTTTTTTCCATGTATAATATTATGTTTTAATGATTAATAATTGATTCGCGGATATTCAAATATTATTACCGTCGTCGTTATCGCAGTCGATTCACCTCCGCCGCCGCAGTGATATTATACGTCTAAAAATAAAAAAAAAAACCAAAAAGTAAACGATATTTTGTTTTTATTTTTCTCGATCGCGAATAACGTGTTTTTTTTTTCAAATTTTCCGATCGTTTTCCGCGTCCGGACGAGACATAATTATTATTATTATTTTATATTATTGTGTGCGTTAAGTTTGATCGTTATCAAAATCCGATCGGACCATTTCCGAGATAACCGCGTGAAACGACAACAGAATAATTTTTTAAAAAAAAAATATTATCGTCCCGTTATCGCGTGCGTTCTGCCAGAGAATACGCGTGTCCGTGGACGATATTATCATTTTACGATTGTTGAATAAAAAAAATATATTAGTTTATTTTTTACCGGTTTATTCGGAAATAATTATTAGTATTTTTTTTTTTCGTGTATTTTTAACTATTCACAATAAGTTCGTTCGTTGTCGGTTAGTTTTTTATTATTATTTTTTTTTTGACATCGACGTGAATAATTTATACTTAATATATTTTGTTATCCAGTGAAGTGAAATTTTTCGCCAAACAATTATTTTATTTTATTAAAATTTTTCAAAGT
Organism: Tetraneura akinire; assembly: GCA_021307375.1. Classification (NCBI taxonomy): domain Eukaryota; kingdom Metazoa; phylum Arthropoda; class Insecta; order Hemiptera; family Aphididae; genus Tetraneura; species Tetraneura akinire. Next base: position 8,409,008 of record JAIUCT010000013.1, on the reverse strand, counting down.
TTTTTAAGTTTTGATTCTTTATCTCATCATTTATTACCAATAAAATACGATTTTTATTTTCTGTTCTTTATATGTTTCACGATCTTTTACGATCGCATGTCCTAGGAACGCCTAGGACGTTATATTAAACACTCGTGCGAAACATGGAAGCTACTTATTGCATCGGAAACGACGTTGACGTATGCCGAATGTTCGACCAATATTTATACAAGGTAAATACAAATTTTAATTTTTACTCCTCTACCCCTGCTCCTTTGCACAGGACGTATTAATTACCGGGAATAATTATCATTGCATAAGGATTAATAATTTTAAATGGAAAAATTAGATATTAAAATTATATGAAAAAAAAAAAAAAAATATTAATTATACGAGATGATAACGTTTATTTTTTATTTTTATTTTTTTATATGTTCGAAAAACAGATTCTAAACAAAATAACGTACCTACATAGGTATACTATTAACTTAATTATTCATTGTCTCGGACGTACGGCTATAAATTATTATCCACAACCGGTTTTATAGATTGTATTTTATTTTTAATGATTTAATACCATAATAATAATAATAATAACGTACCTATAGAAATTAAATTGAAAATGTTTGTTAAAAAAAAAAAAAAAAAAAAAGAATTTACAGATAGAGGTACCCATAATATAATATATTGTTTTTATCGATTTAAGATAGGAAAATAATTATAAAGATATTGCGCCACGAATCAATGTAAAGAGATAGATATTATACTTAGGTACATAAAAGTAATAATTATTGTAATTTATAAAAAAAAAATAATAATAATAATAAAATAGTTTGGTCTAGAAATGTTGGTAACAACGATTAATGAATTAACCACCGATGCCCGAGTCGGGTCAACCAACCATGACCTTGGTTGGCCTTGAACCCATCGGCCACCAGCCAGCATCTTCAGACACACGACCACTTAGGAATTCCATATTTAAAATTTCAACGTACAATATTATTAGAAAAAAAACAAATAAAATAATAGTAAAACAATCGATTTAATACGCTGTTATCTATCTTACGTACCTATTAGCTTTCGTTATATTTTTACAACGATATATGACCGTTTCTACACCAACGCTCGTACATAATAATGCGTACAGCAGCTGCAATTCATTTCATTTCAGTAATTTCTGCGAAAAATGGCGTGGTAAAATATTTCCAACGCGATGATTTATATCATATTACGGACGGACAATACGCATCGGGGTTCGATTTAATTTACGTCTAATGGCCATAATAGGTATAGTTAAAATTAAATTAACAATAATTCGTCAAATAGATGCGTCATATAGCGTAATTTTATGTACGGTTTTATTAGTGATGACAATCCCTAATTTCCTTCGCGTTACTCGCGGCGTCAATGTAAAAAAAAAAAAAAAAAATTATAATAACATTATTATCCTAAGGAATAAAAATTAACCTCCTTGGTATATTTTATGGAAAAGTTGCGATTTTTGTACCGCGGTTATCCACGTGCGTCCTGCACAGAATTATAAGGGAGAACCGCTGTCGGATTATTAGGGGATTCACAGGTGGGTTCGCGCGTTTTGCCCTGGACAAAAAAAAAAAAAAAAAAAAAATAAATAAAATGTGTTTATTGTCATGGCGTAGAAATTCTTTTCTCATTTTTTTCCCATGATGGAACGACAAGTATTATATTATTATATAGGTACTGGAAACCGGCTCCATTAACCACACTCACTGACGAACACATGTTGTAAACAATTATTCGATTTCTTCTCTTTGCTTTGTCAGCCACACACGCAGCCAACAACTGGCACAACGAAAAGTAAAAAATAATAATAATAATAATAATAATAATAATAATAATAATAATAATAATATAGAAATAAAAATATAATATGTATACACGCATTCTAGAAATGAAGATTATAACAATTTTTTTTTTCTTTTCATATCCCCATTCCACCTCTATCTTCTCGTTATTTTCTATTGTATGCTAATACTTGTTATATATAAATAAATATATAAATGTGTGTGTGTGTGTATACAATTTATACTATGGCAACACGATAAGAAACTTAAAATAAAGATTCCGAATAATTTATTAGATCGCTATTGTGCTTCCTCCAGTATACTTTATTACCCGGGGACTTATTGAAAAAAAGAAAAAAAAAAAGAGTCAAGTGTAAGCACACGTCATGACCTTTTTTTTCCCTCTCTCTTATGCTGTTTTTAATGTACATTTTTTATTGCTCGACCGGGGGTTTTCTGATTTAATGGTAATAAAAAGTGTTCTATCCATGAATACTAATTGGTTCATTACGTTCCGATTTAAATTCATTTTATTTTCTTGTTACATTTAGATTCGTATCTAATAAATCGAACAACAATATTTTTTCTCGTCTCGTCCACTATCCACTTATTACGAAACAATGCATTTATTATTATTATTATTATGCGCGCGTGTGTGTGTGTTTAATTACATTTTTAATGTAAGTTACTACGACACCGTATAACATAAAACATTCTTTCCTTTTCAAAATATTATTAATTATTTCTATTTTGTGTTGTTACAACTGTATGGACTGTAGATATATTATTATCTTGTGCATGTATGATTATAATTAACGTCATTATTCCAAATATAACATACCTGTATAATCTCAAGTGTTATAATAATATAAAATATTATTGCTGATGAAATCATTCTATATAACCTAAAAATAATAATGATGATACTGAAGAATTCCTCGAGTATAGAACTATATTATGCTCATTATACTAAATGGGTAATCGAATAAAAATTGAAACCGGGGAGGTAATTCAATCATAAACACATCTGCGACTGAATTGTGATTAATAAATAACGAATGAGTCATAAAGCCAAAAAAAAAAAATTATTGCTCGGAAAACAATAAAAAGTTTTCAATATAAAGAGTTTCATGACCCCAAAATTATGTTGCGTAATAAATTTACAATCCTTATTTGATTCAACGCAGTCCTTCTGTATTATTGCTACAAGTTACAACTTACAACAACAAAATAAATATAAATACATAAAATAAAATAAAATAAAAATTACACCGAATAAGACCATAATTGAATAAGTATGGCTAATAAACTGGTTTACTTTGTACGAAATATCAAATAATCATACACACATATTTTAATTTACACAATTTTATATACATTATAAAATTTACAATGGATATTCCTAAGAGTTCAACAACTTTCTAATTTTCTATTAGGTTATCACATTTTTAAAATTGTACCTACATAGATGTATAGGTGACCTCCATATCATTGATTTTTGTTCAATTTTTTTTTTTTATTTTATTATTATTATTATTTAAAGAAATTTTATATTTTCTGGACGTGCTATTTGTTTGTTAATTATTTGTAACTTGTATTTGTCTAATAACGGCTAATTCTATTATTATTATTTATTAATAATAATAAAAGAATGTCCATTATACAAATTATCGTAAAACTTATTCGTTTTTTGTTATCTAAGTAGCATTTTTCGCAATAAATATTTGTAAAAATATAATATTTATGTTTATATTTTTGGTAGGTACAACAATAATATTCTATATAATAAATAATAAATAACAAAAATACATTAATTCAATCATTTATTAACGTCACAAAATATGTAGGTAATATTATATAATTATTTATGGTTTAATTGTGGAAATACTTTTAATTAACTCGGAAACAATAAATATTGGAAAACAAATAATTATTATTATTTAGGTATAATAATAATAATAAAAAAAAAAAATATTTAAGCATTTTTATTATTACGGTGATTAAACTTTTTAATACATTCTTCAAGCTCTAAGAGAAAAGTAATTTTTGTGTCACTTGAACATAGCTTGTCTTTGTTTAAAGATGTTAATTTTGTCTCGGTCATATTATTTTTTAATTCTATTATATTTTTATTATCATTTACATTCGCCGGTGGCTGCATATTAGTAATTCTTTTTTCAACTACGTGATCTAATAACGTTTTATTCTTTAAAGTTTTTTGATGCTCGTAATCAAGTTTAATTGATTTTCTATTATCCTCAATCAAATTATCTTCAGATATCTCTGAGATTTGAGTAAACTTTTTTATTTCATTTTCAATCGGAACGGCCTTTTGCAACGTAGGCAAAGTATATGATCGAATCTTCACCAATTTTTGTTCTAAATATTTTCCTATAAAATAAAATATATATATATATAATAATCGTTAACTCACAATTGTGTAATATTCATGTTAATCGAATACATTTAGTGATAAAATAATTAGAGATATAAATTTCTATTTTTTTTTTTTTTTTTTTTTTTAATTATTTGAGGTACCTAGCAATTAAAACACAATATGAATAGTATCTTAAACATCATATAGTCCATTGTGCGTTCTATTCTTAAGAATTAAATCATCAGTATTATAGATATCTATGGAACAAAGTGGGAGAAAAATATTTTACTCGTATTTCTGTCTTGCGTATTTATACCACATTGTTAAAATAAGATAAAAAAAAGTATTGTTCGTTGAGGAAACAGGTCTGATAACAAATTCAATCACTGAATCACACAATTAAAATAAGTTGACCGCTTGAACTTTAAAAATCGCGTATGGTTTTCTTGAGAAGATAAAAAATATCGCAAAGTTCAAAAATAATTATTATTAAAATATTATGTACCTACTGCATATAAAAAAATAATTACCGCGATTCGCATAAATATCCATTATTTTGTTCACGTAAAATAATACAAAAAACCAAATATATAAACAAAACGGAATGTATTTATAACATGAAAATATATTGTACAAAAACAAAAATAAATTATTGTTCAAAAATGTAAAAATGAATACTATTTATATTAATCGGTGGAATTGATTATTACGGTTACCACACGTCTGATTTTATCATATGACACAGATGTATTTTCCCAAGGAAATTTCATAAAAATATGACATCAATGTTATTTGCCAAGGACGATTGAGTTTAAAAAAAAAAAAAAAAAACAACAAAAACGTGGTAATTATAACAATTGCATGAAATGGATACTAAAATTGGCACCATTCAACATTTGAATTTAATAGATGTAACACTGAATAAAGAATATTCTATGTTGTATATTGTATAAATAACTATATAGAAGTAATAATTATTATCAATAATTAATAAGTATTAAGTATGTCAGTGAGTGATTAATTGTTATAATTAGTTTCCTATAGTTAAGTTTTATACTTAATAATAATCAATTATTAATTGATTTTACGTATGAAAATGTAGAATTTTTCAAATATTATTTACCGAAAAAAAAATATGATGGTCTAATACAAAATATAAGTGTTCCATAATCGTTTTGGATCATGAAAATAAATAAAATGTATGTTATTCAAAAATATTGCTTCCTCGTCATCACAAGCCTTCACCAAATAAAATATTATACTATTGCATTTTTCTTGCAATATAAAAAAATGGAATATATTATTATTTCCATTGGATGATGTAAGGATGGATAGGAAAGATATAGAATGATGAGATGTTTTATTTTAACTGAACGCGTTCAGTACAATAATAAAACGTCACATGTATAGAAATCAAATAAGAAGAAAACAATATGTTCAGTACTTGAGCTGCGGAAAATATGAAATAACAAGTTGCAAATATTTTCGATATATACATCGTATAATATGCTCATTTTTCTTTACAAAATATTACTTAATATAATACAATTTTGATTTCGAGTGTCTCTTCAATATAGAGATAATGGAAAAATGATGGACTTTCGCATTGAAGACAAATTTCTATAAAAAAAAAAAAAAGTACATGAAAAATGCATTATGCATCATGCATTTTGATGTTTTAAATTATTTTCTAGCGTATGTTGGCAGTACTTATACTATATGGAGTTCATTTAAATATATATTAAAAAAAAAAAACAATTTATATTGAAAAATAAAATACAAGCCGATATAGACGAGATAGTTAATAGTCAAAACATGAAATTCGTTAAAACATATTATATTTTATATTATTGAATGTTCTCTTATAACCAATAACTGAGACCTTGATATAACATAATTATTTTTACTTTCTTTTTATAATATTTTACGTAACTCAATTATTATTATATAATATATTAATATTTGGTATCTATTTAATTAATTTTACTTATTACTAAAATTTATATCAAACAAGAGATTACAGATAATTATTTTTTATGTATATTTAACCTACTCGTATACTCGTAATGTTATACGATTTAAATATATTTTATGAAAATACACCCAAATATTTCAATTACTATAAAATTACACCTTTATTCAAGTTTAAAATTGAGTGTTCAGTATTTATAATTTAAAAATATATTTCACTGATAACGTTTATTATATGTTATCAATTCAATTTTGCATTCGATTTCAGTTCAATATTATATACTTTAACGCGTGTATAGGTATAGGTACCGTATTTATCATTTATTAATTATATTCATCTATGCAACCAATTTATTATTTATGAAATAAAATTAGTAACAGTATTGTTAGTGGCTCTTAAATAAACATTAAGAACGCCAAAACAGGCCAATCAAATGCAAACAATAAATTAAATAAATAACAATTTTACGTCATTACACATTTCACGTGACGCAACTTATCAATTGCTTTTTAAAAAAAATACAAATTAAGATTAATTGAAAAAAAATTTTACATTTCCTATATTATGTTGTATAAGAGTATGTCATTCAAAAAGAAATTCCATCTTTTACAATGAATACTTTTTTTGTAAATAATTTGTAGGTATTAAATAATACTCGTATAATAATGATTACGAACCTTCTATTAGAAGAAAATTTGAAATTTATTATTATAAAAAAAATAAATAAACGCGATGATTGTGTTTTGGAAAACGAATAATATACCTCTGTTAACAGTGAAATCATTTCGTTATACAAAATAAGTTTTTCCATATAACCGTATTATGACATCGCCGTCCCCGAGACGAGAACAAATAATTACTATTTATAAAATTTATTGTACAACAATTAAAAATAATATGTAATTCAAAAATCGTGATATCACGTGTTTGATTACAACACGTCCGCATATACGGTTATTATAATACACGTATTATATCATATTTTTATATACGTGTATAAAGGTTAATACGTTATTATTATTTGTGAATTACGACGCGTGATTATTTTTTTCAACTTTACCGCCCCAGCCCTCCGGTTACCGCGGTAACCCTAAAGAAATAATTTAGTTTTCTCTTCGATATTTTTGTTTTTTTTTTTTTTCATACTTGTTTTTCGTTTTGTTTTAATAGCGCTATAAATCTTTAGACGAAATTATATTTATATTATAGGAACGCACAAAACGAGAGGAACACACAATACAATATAATATACAACATACGCCCACTTCAGAAACAATGACAACAATGCCAAAGTCTATTGTGCTGCAGCGTGTATACGTTCCCCCTGTATATAGTCACCACTACTACCCTTTCGGTTCGTTCTTCGGAAACGCGTTCGATTTATAGCGATGCTTTATTGTACGTTTATTCGGTATAACCGTGTACACGCGCGAGTAAAATATTGTGCCCTCGAATAATAAAACCAGAAACCGTTGAATGCCCCCCAAAAATTAAGTGGCAATCCAACTATATGTACACGTTTAATGCGTGTTACCATCGAGTTGTTCATCTGCAGAACGATTTCATTTTTAAACTCTATTCGTCGTGTCCTATAATAATACGCGTTGTTATCAGTGTTATTATTATCATACGACTGTATACAGTGTGTGTTATAATAATAATTATATTTTTTTCGTCGTGTATTGGTACGTCATGTAGTTATTATTCACAATTATTATTATTATTTAATACGAAAAATTTCGCTGGAAAATAATCATAGTACGCTTTATATTGTTATACAGGTGTATTACCTTTTTTTTTTAGTATATTTAGTATACATATTCGTATATTATATGTATTGAATTATTGATAGTATATAAAATATTTATATTTTTTTTTTTTATCCCGATGAAAATGCATTACTGTTATTGGTTTGAACACAAAAAAAAAAAAATGTACACAATTTGAAATTGTAATTTATTTTTATGATAATTTTATTCTTTGTGCGTATTTTTAAATTAATTAAATTAAAAACACGAGTTTTTTTTATTATTATTATTATTCGTTCTGTTTGTATAATTCGATGAAAATTATAAAAAAAAAGTTATTCGCATAAAAGTTTTATTTAAAAAAAAAAAAAAATCACTAATTATGAATCCGTTTTCTTATTAAATATCATGTTTATTTATGAACTTTATTATAAATGGAAAATTATTTGTTGAATATATAAATACATTTTTATTATTGTATTAAATAACGAATTGTTAGAACCCCTTTTATATAAAAGTTTCAAACTATAGAAATAGTATTGAAATGGTTTGAATAAATTAAAAATAAAAAAATCAATACTGTCTCATAAAATAAACAAGCATTGTACTTTGAATGTTATTAAAATTTTACCATAATCCCCGTAGTTTATTATGGAAATAACTTAAATGAAAATAATTTTTTATTCCGTGTATTGAGTCTTGTTTGTTTCCTAACGTTCATAAACATTTACAAAATTACATTTTTATATATTATTATTAGTGCCTGCTTTTATCTAATAGTATTTATAATAATAATAATAATAATAATAATAATAATAATAATAATAATAATAATAATAATAATAATAATAATAATAAATAGTCTAACATTTTTGTTCTTTTTATATTTTTAAGTTTACTAAAAAATATAATCAACTATATCGAAATTTGTTATAGGTATTCGCATTTAAAAATAGTAGGTATGTAATATTTTATAGAGAAGCATTTATCGATTTTTTCACTATTATTATTTTATTACACGCATAAAAGTATTAATGTCGAACGAAGAAGATTTTGCACATATTTACTGTTATCCTTGAATTTTAACTTTCTATTATTTTATTTGGGCAAACGAGAAGTTCGCCAAAGTCGATATTATTATTACCACAGTAATAATTTTTAATAAACGTATACCAGTCTCGTAGTCTCCTATAATAATTATTATACTTATCAGCTATAGTTTAGTGTCGACGTATATACAGTTATACCTAATAGGTTAGGTTGGTAAAGCAAATAATGATTAATACAAAAATTTTTATTATAAAACGTTTTGAAACGTAAAATTCTCATTTACATTTTAACTAATATAACATATTTATTATATTTTATTGTGGATATATTATGATTGTATTTTTATATTTTGTTATACATATGTAGCATTCCTGTCACGCTTAGTCCATTAAAAAAGTAATAATTTTTGTTTTTAACTAGAAAAAAATATATACGAACAACACAAATTACAATTTAATTGATATTTATTGGCATTATAATGACGGAGACAGAATAGGAACAATGTAACAATGGTATTATTGCATTAACTAAATGGACATGTCTAAATGCCTTCTCAGGGTTGTTTCAATTATTAGACTGCAGAGCGTTATAGTCGGTCAAGTGCAATCTTAGCCGTTCGAATTCGATACTTACCTACACTGTATCGTATAATATACTCAGCGTTATAATAATGTAATAATTGATCTAACCTAACTTTTTTTTTTTTTCGGAATATCGATATTCGGTTACCACCATTATGGTAACCGGTTGGTGATCAATATATTATTATTAATAATACGTTGACAACATATTATTATTATTAAACTGTTAATTAAGCACGGAGAATAATATATTATAATATAATATGGCCGTCCAGTCGTCTCTAAAATCTCTTAGCACCTTTATCCTTGGATATAAGTATCAATATTAATATAATAACGTGAATTCCTGACCTGCTATTACTATGTGACGTTTGCAAACGATCGAAACGTAACGTTAATCTACTGTGGAAAGGCTGAAAAGCAAATTCAGTCGCGAATTATTGTATAATACGAGTATAATACAGAGCAGCCATCAGAATACAAAATAAATCGAAGAAAAATTATAAGTTTTTTTTTTATAATGGGCCACAGAAAAATGTCGGTAAAAATATTCTATGGAACTCATGTCTAGGAAACGCGCAATAAATCGTATACTTTCAATGTATAGAAATCATATAATAATAATGTTCTATCGTAATGCACCGTGCAGACGTGACACATATTATAACTATTATTGTATCATATTATTTGATGGACAATTTACAAATAATAATCTCTCGACTACAATTAATTAAATGTGAATTAAATTTTACAACACGACAATAATAAATTATTATGAATGGCGATAGACGGACGAATGACGTAATATCAGTAATTTTTTCAAGAATATAATATAACGACTAATAAGCAATATAATTTCTGACAGATTCGTGGTAGTTTGAATTTAAAGATTTCGCGTTGTTACCGTTCGGATATAATGCGAAATTGACGAAAAATAATTTTTCCACGATTCGTATACGACTATATTATAAACTGTGTAACATGGACAATCGTGTCCATAAAACTTATAATGTGTGTAATTTTATGTGCTGTTGAAACGTTATCTCGTTGAATTAATTATTGTAACAATTTTCCTCGTTGTTTTAAGTAACCGAATCGCACATCAAACGGTGAGCATGTTTTACAAGACGATATTATTATATAATACAATAGTTTTTATAAAATAAAATATAATCGGGTTACTTACTGGCTTTTTTTTTTTTTTAAAAAAAAAATAACCTTATTCAAATTAAAATAAAGACACGTCATTGTCCACCTCGCGTATTATTTGTATCATAAAACACTATCAAGCCGTCATAAAAAAACATTGTAAATTGTAGATTTATATTATGTAGTTTTAACTTTTACTTAGTTTTTATCATCTTATACTTTTATATTTTTCAAAATCGTAGTAAGCCGATAACATTCGGTATATGACTTGTGCTCATAAACGTTGTAGTATTATTGTATGACCGCGTTCTTAATAATATTTAAACATTTTCCATCGTGTCCAACACAGTCTGTCGATTTGTTTAAAATTAATTGGTAATAATTAACATTGATTAATAGGTAATAATAATATATCATGTATACGACTTCATTCCGTTCGTTTAAACACGTTTGTAGAAACGAGTTAAAATTAATTTTCAGTCTATAACGTTATGTGTTATATAATATGATTGAAGTTGATTGAAAGTGGAATGAGAGAGAGAGAGAGAGAGAGAGAGAGAGAGAGATAGAAAAAGGGTTCGTTTAATCTTCTATAGAAGACCGCAAAGAGAGGGATATTCAATTTCGATTTGTCTGGATGTAAAATATTTATTATTATCTATCTCGGTTGAGGAAACAGTGATCGTCTTGCGTGTTTTACACTTCCAGAAAGACGCGTGAACCTCCACAAACGCCCTGTATATATGAAATAGGTGCGTGAGTCATTCGATCTCCTGCATCTTCTGTCGATATTGTTGACATCGTGTGCATTTCAGCGTCTCGTTATCCGTAACATTACAGATGTGATCGGAGCACGGACTATTTTGAATTATTGTCGACGTGATGTAAAATTTAATACTCAGATCATGTGTGCGATTGGATTGGGGTTGGGGTGAACGTGTAACACACGTAGACGACATATGGTCAAAATAGAGTGGCTGCACGGTCGTATACGTTCATCGGCATCGTCGCATCGTAAACACACTGCTCGCCCAAACAACAGGTGATGATTAAATGGCCCGTGGCTGCTCCGTCATTATCCGACAGGTATATAATACGGCTTGTGGGGGGGTGGTCTGAGAAAGGGAGAAGAGTCTGAGAAATATATGCCCACAAGGAAGATACAGATTGGACCTTGGAAGAATATAGTACCAGTGCGATGTATACAGGGTGTTTATATAAAATATAGTTAATAATAATAATAGGATATTATACGATATATTATATGTTATTGTTATTTTGGACTCGCGCTGTGCGACCTCTCGACTGCGAATTGATATTTGAATAACGTCTTTTTCCCCTTTATTTTTTTTTATTTTATTTTTTTTTTTACTTTTCCGACATGTTTATTATAATATATTACAATAAGCGTATATATATATGTTATAAAGGTTCATTTCTTGCACTTAACTCTATAATAATAACATATACTCACATAATGTATACAGGCGATTTGTCCGTGGTTATTTTTTTTTTTTTTTCAATGATCTTCGGGTAGCCCGAGGGAGAGTGGGAGTCATAGTATAATACGGATTACCTGCGAGTAAGTGCCAGACGGACGGGTTTATTTTTTCACCCCCGCGTCGTCGTATACCCGACAGTCGTCCTTTACCCTATTAAAGTAAGCGCAGTTCGACATCGTGTCGTCTACTGCGGTCGTCCTCGGTCTCGTTCCCACCCGCAGCATCTTCACGGCATCCCGTCACTTTAAAACTACTCCCATAATAACAACCCCTGAAGGTATACGTATAAATCTACAGTAGTGACGATGACGACGATACGAGACGGTTTAAATCGGCGGTATCCGTCGACGACCCACCCCAATAGTGCATTTCTCGAGGTCATGGTTTTCGCGTACTATTGCAATGATAATAATAATAATATAGGTGGTATATATAAATTGATAAACCAACACGAGCGCATACCGTGGTAATGGTTAGGCTGACGACCCGAAACACGAGCGGTTCCCCTGTGAAACGACACGTGGACGACGCATCGGCACCGTCACAGAATACCTCGCACGGTCGCGTGCATAATAATAATAATAATAATAATAATAATAATATTGTTATTATTAAACACAAACATTTCCGTGTAAAAATAAAAATAATTTTTTATTTTTATTTTATTTTTTTTATTGCATATTATTATAATAATGTACTTGATACGATTTTATAATATGGTACCTAATATTCTGACTTTTAATTTATTTTATTACATTATAATAACGTTAATATAATATAATATTATACGCTCGTATTACTCGTATTTTATGATTTCATAGAAATGTATATAGGTATATACAAAATAAAATATTACAATAACAAGGCGGTAAATTATATTTTTTCACGTGATCCATGTATATATAATATATTATATTGATTGTTTTACGAGGCGTTTTAATTTGACGTCGTTTAATTTGAAAAAAAAAATAAAATAAAATAAAATGTCAGTAATTAAAATATAATATAATCACGACCCTAATTTATTATTTTCGATAACGTTTATCAATTGCCTTGCAGTGATTAATCATTATATTATATATTAAATGTTAAAATGTGTTTGTTAAAAATTAAAATAGTTAATTTACCATTATCTATTCTTTTCCGAGATAATTGTCGTACAGCTATCAAATTATAAACTAAACTTGAATATTATCATCGTGTACGACTCGTATAGGTTGGAACTTAATCTTAAGTGCTCGTTACCAATACGTTACATAAATAAAAAAAAAAAAAAAACAAAAAACAAAAAGATACCGTATAGTTATCTTATCTTCTATTTAAAAGCCTTACATAAATAACGTTTATTACTCGAATCTTCTTGACAGGTTTTGGTTAATTTACTTTAGACTAATTTAAAATGAAAATAGAACGCGACTATATACACACACACACACACATATTTTTTATTTTATGTACAGCTGTAATTTAAATTGGTATTTTCAAAACTGGCACGTCAGTAATTATTCACTTAGGCAGGTGGAATAATTTTAAAATACCTACATATAATATATAATATCGTGTTGTGCAGTGCAGCAACACTCGTGTCAAAAATCGAAGTATCAATATAAATATAACGCACGTTATACAACATAAATATATTGTTGTCGTATTATATTTCATAATTTATAACGTCTAAGAATATTAATAATTATTATACTCGTACTAAGGCGATGTAGTGTATAGTATTATGGTACATTTTTAAGACGGATTGTATTATTAATTTTTATTTCAAATAAACATATAAAAAGAAAAAGAGAACGATTCCCTACTCTCTTTGATCTCTTTTACAGTGTATAAGTTTATAATAATTAATATAAAACGTGTATACAATATAATAATAGTAATAATAATATAGTTCACAGTGATAATTATTATGCGCACAAGGTTTTTTCCCCGTTAAATTCTATTCATTTTGGATTCAATGACCTTGTCAAGATACCTCGGTTAAAACTGTTTTTATTTGCACATGGGTTTAATGTATTCGAATTGACAGCGTTTCTTTTTTATTATTTTATTATTATTATTATTATTATTGTTAAGACTCCTACAAATCGAAAACTATTTTCGTTTTATACATTTTTTTTTTTAACGTATAAATAACGTCTGTAACGACTGACAATAATAAAATACTTACGAGTTATACGAATAAAACACGACGCGCGTTATACCGTGACATTTAATAACGAATTTCGCAAAGTCCGCCAGTCGGTCCATTTTAATGATATATTTTAAAAAAATTTTCTCGGCGGACAAAATGTTAAGAAAATCGTAAATTATAATCATTTTTATTATCAATAACGCGTGTAATCATCATAATACGAATTTTTTTTTTATGAATCATACGTACCCGTTTATTTGTGTAATCATTGTTACGATATATATTCGTCGTTTTATTATATTATTCGAAGATTTCCTTTTCAATTATTTCTGTTAGATGTAATAGTAATAATAAATTATACATTTCGTGAAATGCATGACGCTTGTGTCGTGTGAACAATATCCTCTTAATATTCAGTAGGTATAATATTATAGAGTTTGTATTTATTATTATTCGTGAGACAAAAACGTAGGTAACTAACAAAATCGGGTTTACGTCATTATTAGCGTGTTCCGAGCAAAAACGTTCCACTAGAATTGATTCTCTCGTTAGGCGTATTTGCATTAGACGACTATTCGATCGGAATATGTGTATAATATATTGATCATAAATAATTCAGTTTATATTATTTTACCCACTGTCTGAAAAGTTTTACGGTAAATTGAGTTAAAGGGCTTGTTTATCCAAAGACTTCGTATCATTTACTTAGAAGTTTGTATGATGTAATTTATTTCCATACGATTAATGCACTATATCGTACATTGTATATATGCATGCAATTATGCATACTCTAAGAGCGAAATAATAATAATAATAATAATAATAATAAAGTTGGTTATATTTTTATTGTAGGCACTTCTTTCATTTTACCTATTATATTATTTACATCATTATTTTCATCTGTTATACTATTGACTTTAGGAAATTATTGTTATTCTTATTTTATTATATATAAATGTGATTTATCACTTATGTGTAAATAAAAAATAAAAAAATATGTTTAACTCATCTAAGATTAAATAAAATGTACAACGTTTTATTATATTACAACGTATCATGTTGAAAATGTGTAATAAAATATCTTATTATACATCATTTTCGATAGGTCATATAATAGAATTGGCTAATATAACCGAACATATTTTGTGAGTATTTATTGTGATAAAATTTTAGTATTTAAATTAAATCAACTTTTTAAATCTAATACGATGTTAATTAAAATATTTTTCGTTTGCCTCCTACAAATTTACAATCAAGGACGTTGGCAATCATTTGTAAATATCACGAATCATGACTTACGCACGTTAAATTAAATCTAATAATGATATTACGTTACTTGTATGTTTAGTACCGAATAATACTTTTAGGTAGGCGTACTGTATAATACATACGTTCGTACGGGTATAATAAAATTTAAGTATATTGTTTTAAGGTTTGTATATTTATAGGTACCTACCTCGAGTGTTATCAAGTCGCTTATTGTTATATGGTATTTTATCAAAATGTATTTTCTTGTAAGACAAACATATTGCAATTTAAATTTATGACATCGGCCGAACGATATTACATATTCTACTTATGATAATATTGTAATTATTTTATTGCTTTTCTAATGGTATATCTTGATGATGATGATGATGATGATGACGATGGCGTATAGCGGTGTCGATTGCGGTTTCGCTGCGGTTTTTTATTTATCACGCAAAGTGTTGGTCAAATTATCAAATTATTACACTAGATATTATTCAAATACGATTTTGGCTTTTGAGTTTATAACAATAGAAAAATAATTAAATTAATCAATACAATAACAAACGGTTAACGGGTATCGCCAATATGTTTATAGTCTTTGGCAATGATGAAACACTATAATAAATTTTATTTCAATTAAAAAATAAATATAAAAATACGTAGTAATAGAAAATTACACGACGTGGCAGTCGCAACGTGTTTAAAAACTTCTCCTTCACGGTTTGTTAGTTTATTCATTATGTTTATGTTGTTCTACTATTCAAAAAAAAAAAAAAAAAAAAAAAAAAATGTTCTTCGTTCATCATCGTCCATTGTTAATACACTCATTTGAATAATTGTATATATATATACACACATAAACGTATTTGTTTTTACTTCTTTTAAATAAATCATATTTTTAATCAGAATGCCCATCTTAATTGCTATAAAACTAGAACAGTCTGAAATACAGAATAAAAATATAATATTATACGACTTTGTGCACGGACTATACTTCAGTTTTTTGTTGTTGTTTTTACAGATATTATAAAAGTAATATTAACATTTTGGTATACGTCAGAATAGCTTGATTAAAAATAATATCGTTAAAAAAATAAAAAAATAAAAATTATTATTGTATTAGTTTTTTGTCGATACCGAATAATTATTGATTTTCACATCTATGTACATGGTTAAGATAAACGTGGTCAATAATACGTTTTTGTCTTTATTTTCTTCCCTTAAATGTATCCTGTATATCGTCTTTCATGTGTATACTATACACTAACGCGAAATGATACTCCGCTGCTTGTCTAATTTATTTATTTGTAAAATTGAAATGGAAACGAATAGGTTTTAAATTTCATCGAGCAATACGAGAGACGTTATGTGTATAATATAATATGGTATAAACACATTTGTTACTTATTAACTGTAATGATGGGATACGCGTATTGATAATATAATATTGTGTTCCAAAGTTAATTTATTTTTTATTTTAATTTATTCATAGACATAATAGTTGTGCATATAAACATTTATTACAGCAGATGTTATTAACCGCACATGTCACAGACAAGAGTTAAAATTTGTTTAAAAAAAAAAAAAAAACTGTTCACTTGACTAAATTTTAAACTCATACCTGCCTTATATATTATTAATCAAGTACAATATAATAATAATAATATTATATTACATTACAAGTTTATGCAGAGTAATTCGAATAATCGCATTAATGTTTAAATTCATTTTATAATCTATCAAAGAGAAATAAATGTACTTCTACGATTTTCAAATATGTTATTTTAATATGAAATTCTAATTATCCTTTGTCATATTATATATGATTACAATTTTAATTAAATCCTCAGAATTTACGGAAACTAAATTAAAATGTTCATAATGTTAATACAATATTAAATAGCTCGAAAGATATTTTATTTGATGTAAAAGTGTATCGAGTTAATTAAATTATTGTATTCAAAAGTAAAAATATTTTCGAACTTTTATAATATTTTAACAAAATGTATTATTATTATTATAAGGGTAGGTATTTGTATTTCATTATATCAATAAAATTTCATTAACGCGTGATTCGTAAAAATTTAAGAGCAATAATGACTGTGCATATTAATATATTTTTAATAAGATGTAAATTTGTCATTGCATATCATTGTGTAACTATTATTCATAATATTATGCATTATAATAATATTATCATTATACGAATAAATGTATATAAATTAGTTTTATTGTCGATTTCAATGACAAATTAATGATGATCATGATTATTATTATTTTTCGTATTCATGTTTTATTGTGAGTACGATAATAAGTTTATAAATAACTAAAAGATATAATAATTCGAAACTTTCGGATAACAGTTGTTAATATATACTCATAATAGAATATACGATTTTAAACAATGTTATTATTATAATATAATATCACGTTACATTTCAAGTTTTAACCAATTTTTTTTTGTAAACGATATTAAATGTATTCAAAAATTTGCCCAAATTGTGTACATTTACATTTCGTGCATTTTTACAAATGAAATGGAAAATATAATAATATTATATTATATTCCATTATTGTTTCTTTTTATATGCATTTTATCTCTTGAATAAAAATACATATTTAAAATTTTAAAACGTAAGAATTTTTAAAAGTGTATATTTTATTTAAATAGTTCTAGCGCATAAATACATATTTTACCGATGCAAATCGCGTTAAGGTTTTCACAGCGTTTAAATGAGACTTCGTCCTCTACTCAAAGGTATTCCCACAACGATCGCCGCCGACCGGATTGTCGGAGCTCCCTCTAATTACAAAAGTCTCGCGAGTTATCTCTCCTCCGACATATTTTATACGAGTTAGCCGTACAAAATAATATCTTTAAACCATCGTAATTGCGTTTAAAAAATTAAAAAGGTTAATAATAACAAAAAAAAAAAATAATAAAAAAATAAATAAATAATAATAATAATATCTCGTAATTTTTTATTTTTTTATTTTAATAATGGGCATTTTTAAATTAAAAAATATTATATGTATATAAATAACAATAAACAACGGTCCGTTATTGTTTAATAATAATAATTACTCTGTCTTTTACCACCGCCTCTACTGTACACTTTTCTCATCGAATTTATTCGAGCAACGATAGGAACATCCTAAAAGTTGCCAACGATACAAGGCAAATTTTCGGACATCCTAAAAATTCGTTTTCTCGTCCAATATCTTGCACATTCCTCGTTTATTAATTTTCCATTCCACACGTCGTATATTATAATATTGGTGTTCTCGCGTACGCCACACATAGGAAACTGATTAAATAATTTTTATCTATATTTTCATGTAATAATAATTATTTTAAATTGTTTTCGAATCGTATGTTCTGATCGTCAACTCTTTTTATTCCTAAAAAAATAAAACAGATCGATACATTCAAAAACGTAATTCGAAATACGTATTGTAATTCGGATATTTCAATCCGTTTTGACTTATACATGATAAAAACGAGTATTTTATAGGTTATATTAAGTATATAATGTATATAGAATCGTATATTCGAACATTTGGTTCCGGTTTCTCTTGTGCATTATTTCGTGTAAATTTCGATATGCCAAGTGTAACCGAGGGCTGCCTGCAGTAGATACATCATAATAATGTACACGGGTCGTTGTCGTACGGTGGGGCGGTTAAATTGACCTGTGGATTTTCAAGACACTCGCAGCTGCCGCTTTCGACTAGCCCTCGTCACTCGGTTGAATTTCGTTTCACTGTATTATATTCGTTTATTCTTTATTCGTTTATCGTAAATAATACAAAATAATAATAAATAAATAAAAAAAAAAAATAAAATAAAAACCAACGAAATAATAGTACGTGTGTATAATATACGTACTCGTATATTGTAATAACACACGTACGCGCGCGCGCAAAACGTTCAACCTGTGCGTACGTGTCTATAACAAAAAAATATACTTAAATATGATATGCGCAAGCGCACACCGACCATATGGTACGGTTGTTTATTTACGGTTGTGAATTTTTTCCGGGGTTCGTCGTTTTTTATAAAATTATTAATCCGTTTCGTCCGGGTAGAACGGATCTCTTCGGTATTTACCATTCGACGAAGACGTACGACCGCGATGAACGGAGACGAATCGTCGATTGATGACGAATAATTATTATTATCGGAGGGCGAGGTATCTTATAAACCATTACGTCTTATTGGTATATTGGTATATACCATAGAGTAAGAATATACCTACGTTATATAATAATGTATAATACGAATATCGAAATAAAACAACGTTATTTTCCGGTTTTCACGTCATAACAACCTAACCTAACCTAACCTTCTTTATTCATATATCATAGTATTATTTGGTAAAAAACAAAATGTTCATTTTTCATTCGATTACAACGAGACAAAAAATATTGTAATTGGAAATCAATTGACCAATATGATTATTACAAAATAATACATTTTCATCGCCGTATTGTATACGACGATACAATTATTATTGTGTCGCTGTACAATAATAATAAACCGAATATTATTGCGAATTTACCTCTGTATGGCGTAATATTATCGTATGCAACCGATCTACATGACCGTTCCCCGTCGTCGTTTTTTATGCGTGGATACGGACCGTGTAATCTCTTTTCTCGTGACATTCAGCAAACAGTCACACGTCGGATTTAAATATTTCCGCAATTCCGTTTGTGTTTTTTATACGTTACAAAATAATATTGTATAGAGAAAAAACAAATTATTCGCGCGAAAGAACAGCGCGAATAAGACTCGTATTGTTACATACTGCAGTTTCGTCGATGATTTCCGTCGTGTTTAAACTATTGGAAATCGTATTTATTTATTTTTTTGCTATTCACATTTTACTCTGCAGAGTTTAACAAAACGCGTATTCGTTACACGTCGTTTTTCGAGTAATTTAACGAAAATTCCGTACACGAATTAATTCTAACTATTATACTCTGCAGCCCATAACATCACAATGCAAGGTATAATTACGGTGTATAATGTCAATTTATTATTATTATTATTATGCTATCAATAATCGAATGCCATTTCGATTCCAGTCATTTTCATCGGTGTAATTATATTATTTGAACAGTGTAATAATACACGTATATAATTATTATGAAAATAAAATAAAAATCTTACGGTCAGACGAGTTTGACGAAACGACGGAGAGGTATATTATAAATTATACGAGCTATACCGTTGCCAGGTCTCTTGTCTGACGTGATCTTTTACATTCTGTGGGAATCGATTGTTCGCGTCGTTTCATTGGCTTGCGTAGTGTACCCAATTATTATTGTATATTATATATAGTATTAATAATAATAATGATAATGATAAAAAAATGATAATAATAACGTATGTAATTGAAATCGTACAGGGGTTAGATGCCTATATTGTATTATTATATACGAAATCGACGTTAGAGCCTTTCACCGGTAGTAATTAAAATCGTAAGACGTGTGTTTAGGCCAACTCGTATAATTATTATCGTGTGCTGTTATTATTCTATAATATTATTATTATAACTGTGATGGACGAGGTAGGTACATATTATTAACGCGATTGATGTAAACGCGTTGTTTTAGGCAATGATATAATCGCAAAAGTAATAATTAATATTCGAACGTTGTATTTATAATATATATAAATAGATAATAACTATAATATACAATATTATGATTGTTCGCACGCGATTAATTTTTTACACAATAACTTCTATAGAAATAAAATAATATTATACAACGAAAAGATTTGCATAAAATACAGATTTTATCTCTGGAAAAAATTAAAAAAAAACGTGTCTTCCGTTAATAATAATAATAATTATCCAACTATATTTAATAGGTACCTATACAATACTGTCCAAGCCAAATTTAATCGAAAAATTCATATTTTCAAGTCTATCTGCTATCCAAGACTAAATTATTATAATATTATTTCGTTGTAATACTTGTCGTTGTTGGTCTATTTCAACGACACGCAAATCCAAATTTTTGAGAAATTCTAAAAACACCCGTAAAATGGTAGGATAAGACGTAGGTTTAAACTTTCTTCTTGGAAAAAAAAAAAAAAAAAAATGAATTTTCAGCTATAAAACTGAATCGTATAGTCTACGCTGTCGATGGCAAACAGTTTCTAGTCCATATGATTATATAGTTTGTCGTTCGTACCTATCGCGTATACCCATAATATTATTATAACGTACAGGTATGTATTTATATTTTTTTACATGTTATATACAAACCGAGAGCATGTATACACACACAATTATAGAGTGCAAGTACGAGTATTATAATAATGTGTATTATACGTTTTGATGAATGCGAGTTCGTTAAACAAGAATTTATGTAGACGACCGAGTAAACTACAATGGACATGTAACTAACACGTCTGTGGATCAGACAACAAACACGACACCATCAGCGTCACTGCACTGTTATACGATGATAATCTTAACCCATTGAAAATTTAGTCACTTCATGCGGCCTACCACTACTGCTGACATTATCGTTTTCTCCTTTCCTAATTATTATTATTATTATTATTATTATTATCATTATTATTATTATTATTATTATTATTACTATTATTATCATTATTATTGCCTACAAAATGTTTGATATATTATTTTACAAATTATTCCAAGTTCCGTAAACGGCAAATATCGAAACGTGTTTAAATGTATTTTGTCGTTATAATGAAACTAATAAATAAATCGTTATAATTCAGATAGTAATACATTTTTTTGCAAAATTGATAATAATGTCCACTTATACTAATTTTTATTACACTTGTATTATTGAATATAATATAATAATTATTCTCACTATTATTATGCGTAAGTCATAAGCCATAATACTATATTAATATTATAATAACCTGTAAATATGAAATAAAATAAACGCATATTATAGGTATTATATTATCGAAATCACGTCGGCGAACGTCTTATTGACGACTTAAACGATTATATCCTTTTTTCCTCTTATAGAATACTATAGGTACCTATATATTTTTTTAAATAAATATATAATATTAAAAAGTATACGTGTTGAATTGTTACAACTCCCTACGACAAGATAAAATTATTATTGTTGGCATCGTTAACTCGTGTTATGGACACAATGGTGGAAATATGAACAATAGTTTCGACTATATAATAGCTATTGATTTTCGAACGATTTGAAGGCAAGGCGCCATATGCCGACTGGGCAACGACTGGGCAAAAATTGATAAGGGCGAATATATGTAAATTTTACATATAGATAATATGTGCATATAATATTAAATCGAGTTAAATTAAATTATGCGATGTTGACATACGCGGACGCATAGTCGCCTGTCTATAGTTGTTTTATGCGTTATTATTATTTATGTGATACAATATAATACGTATTTATTTCAACACACGGAGCTCGCGTAAAATAATTATTGTCTTTGGATAAAATCTCGGCAGGTTTCGATACAATAAAATATATGCACTTGCGTTGCAGTGTGTGGTGTTGGTGCAAAACTGTAAAGTGGCAATAACTTTTCACGGTCGTGTCTTCTCGACCAGCCGCGTTTGAGCGCACTGCATTCTCCGGCCAGAAGAGGGGGATGTCCGATGTCGTGGTTAAGCCGGGGAGGATAAATAATTTAATAGTGTCGCGGTGAGAGACACGCCGTCGGGAATGTTATAAAGTGAAATAAAAAAAAAAAAAAAACTTGCCGCGGAAAATAAAACGAATAATATAATGTACACGAACAGTGTGTGCCATGACAGCGTGCATACGTGTAAAATACACGCGAAAACGGATATTACACGGTCGCAATTGTTAAAATACCATCCGATTTCAATTCGCACATAACAATAATAATAATATGTTATTATATCCAGTTTTCGATTTCGGGGTGCACTCGAAACTCCTTCATTGAAAAAAAAAAAAAAGAACCTCAAAAAAGTAATAATCAGTCGTTCTTTCGAAGTTTCTTAATTTTTTTCAATACCTATATAAGATGTAAAACCTTCGAATTTTAATATTTTTTTCAAATTTCAAATTATGCGTTTTGAATTCCATAGATTATTTGAATATTTACCATCGTTTTCTCGCACATTGTTCGTCGTGATTTACTTCTGGCGTACGCGTATTATTATTTGTATTATTTTAAAATCGATTTCCCCCAAGTCACCGCGGTGCAGCCGTCGTCCTCTCAGCATAATATTTCGGTGTATGGCCAAATGCACTTTTTTTTTTTTTTTTTTTTTTTTGTTTACACTCCGCTAACGATCGATTTGATTTTTAACATGACCGTCGAACAAATCACACTTACCCAACGGCGGGCTTAAGTTTGGTTTTCTGGCATTGTATTACGAGTGTTCTCACGGTGCCCCGGCGTCAAATGCATTTATAATATTTTATACTACGATAAGCGATACAATACAACACGTTCATTTCTATTCCGGGTATTCCGTTGAGATCCGTCCGTGGTATGCCTACAATTTGGTAGAGTATATAAAATTGATCGCACGTGGCTAATCAAAATTTCAAGTAACAAAATTGGCAGTAAACGTCGTTTTTCGTGTAATTCATTCGAGGACGTGTTATAAATTTATTATAGAATGTACAAAGAGATTAGAATTTGCATCCGTTAATAGGAGATGTTATACATTAAAATAATAATAATATAATTTATATTATCGTGACTGTATTTTTTTTTATTTATTTTTTTTTTCTGTAAAAATCGTCATTTCGTTCGAGCAGAATTCACGAAAACCGACAGATGTGACCTACCGAACAATTAAATGATATAATAAAAGGTCATCTGTTGACGAGTGCAGCATGCGGTGGCACACCATCGTTTACTCTTGTACAAAATTAATCCGCGCAGGAGAGCTTTGATAGTGACTCATATTGTTTCGATGACGAGCTTGTCACAATATACTAACATGACAGTGAGTGTTCAGACGGACAAAGACAAATGTATCGAAACGATGAAACTATCAGAAACACGACAGTTGTATTTATATCATATATATAATAATAATTAATAATACATACGTTGGGGACATAAAATGATATACGTTTTACAGAAGTGATTGCAATGTGGCTCCGATATTGGTAATTTTAATTATAATAATTATAAGATGAAAAAAATGTCTTCTAATATTATCAGCTCTTGGTTATTTCCATCCAACATATTTAGTCGAATAAGGCTGTATATTACCAATATAATAACTGTCGCGACTTTTGTTGTTATCGCGTAGTAAATTTGATTTTCTAAATTCTCGAAAACAATATAATAATTATACATCCAAAATTCGACGACATTATTATCACACCATTGCGGAGTCGAATGTTTTTACTTTTTGATTTGCAAATAATTTCATAATTTTATATGGTTTAAATTTATAGCATTCATCAACCGTGGACCGTGGTCCTGATTATTGTTATTGAACTAGAAAAAATGTAAAACTCTGTGTTTCGATAATATTTTATTTTTGAACGATTCTATGAATTTAACCGAGATACTACGATATATTAAAATATCCGTTCACTTGACGTGGCATATTGGATCTTGAAAGTGGCAAACACATGTGAATTATTATTATATTTTATATACGTTCTGTAGGACGTAATATGCGTTTTGGATGATAAAGTATATCCATAAAGCATCCAACAGGAGCAAAAATATTTTGCGAAATTTAAATTATTTGACTATTATAATTTTATATAAATGTCATAAAAATATTTTTTATGATATTGCTCCTCACGTTATATTATTTTTATAACCATATAATACGAAAATTCAAATATTTCAGTATAATAGTTTGTATTTAAATATAATATAAACTATACCATTGGAAATAAAAAAAAAAATATTATTTTGATGTTCTCGCATTTTTTATTACTTAATTTATTGAGATTTTTGTTTATTTAATTTAAATATACATATGAGATAATAATATATTATATAATAACAGTCTTATTTGATTTGAAATAGAAACATATTACATATGTTGACCATAATATTTATTGAATTTTTTGATTAAAACAGCTGTTTAACATATAAATAAAATATATCGAAAGACAATATTTTTATAATGCACGAATAAATTATACCCTTAGTCGTAGTAATTATTTTATATATACTTATAAATATTAAAACTACTTAATGTATAATTAATCTGCGGAGGGAATCGGATATAGGAATGCCATTAAATTGGAATGCTCTTGAAATATTTTTATTTTAATATGGAAATCATAACGAAAATAATACTTTATATATTATACTTACCTCAAATTAATTAATTATAAATAGAGCCGTGTAGGTACTTTGCAGGTAGGCACTAGATATACGTATACAACGTTGTTATATTTAATTTTAATTTAAAATTTAAATGGCCGTTGAAAATTATTTAAAGTAGGTACTTATATATACTTGATCAACTATACTCAACTCGCTATATAATTAATCGAGAAAGTTTTTTTATGAATTCATTGAAATCATAAATATTTTACCAATGAGGAGTTTTCAACAAGTTTAAAAATACGTTATTTTAAACTTATAATTAAAATTAATATTTTATTAAAAAACTTATAAACTTGTTCAATCGATATTCATTAAATTTTATACGAGAACAAATAAATAATAAAACAAAAAAAAATGTATTCTATTAAAACATGTAGCGACCGTTATTTTGTTTTTTGTACATAGGTCCGTGATTAAAAATGTTCATCAGTTATTATTGTCAACAATATTTTTACGAGTATACGTTATTACATTTTGCCCATATTTGTATAATTTACTATTTTATTTTAGAATTATTACTCGTTTAATTTATATTTTTTTTTTTCATTATACAAAACATAAATTTATATACCTATTTTAAAAATGGTACCTAATAAAAAATTTGAAATAGGTAGATTTAACTAAATATAATTAAATTACCAACTGTTAGTCGTCGTATTTATACATTAAACTCGTGTATTGAATATTATTTCAATAAAATTATAATTATGTTTATTATAATTCTCAACTCTTTTAGTTTTAAAAATATTGTATTACCTACATTTTAATTTTTTGTTGATTTGGAAATATATGGCAATATTTGGCAATTATTTCTATACTGTATATAAAAAAAATCTCAATTTTTAAATAAAAATATATCTTTTTTTTAAAAAAAAATATACAAATATATTAATAGAAAAATAAAAATTGGTAGAAAATTTTAGTCGACAATTGGCTGATTGCCGACCGTGATTTCGATGAGGTGGTGAAAGGAAGGAGTCAGTCCTCTCTTACATCTTCATTATTGTCTCCGACCTTGTTTATATTTGTATAATATATTTCGTATTAAAATGACAGTTCGTTACGTTGTCGTTTCACGGATAAACCGGGTCTCTTGTTTACCTAACCTAACCTAACACACGATTCTAAACATTCACAGAATCAAAAATTGTTTATCAAGAGAGAGAGAGAGAGAGAAATTATTTTTACATAATATTATACCTACCGGAATAACTGATTTAAAACAGTGCACGCGGGGCTATACAACTGTGCTATTGAATGCAATTTAAAGCTCAACCGTGTTGTATGTAATCCGCCGAGGTTTTATCGTTCGGTAACTGAAAATCCTCAAATAAATTACAATAATTATTATTATTATTGTGCGGGTGAAAAACGACAGAGAAAGAATGTGGTACGCATATCATGTATATGTTTATTTGCGTTGAGAATTACGGGAAACGGGCAGGCGAAGAGGTAGAGGGTAGACAGAGAGGGATGATGAGGGAGAGAGAGAGAGAGAGAGAGAGAGAGAGTGAGAGTGAAAAGGAACTCATTTTGGAGTATTGTTTACCCCGCAATCTATTCTTAGTATTATATTCGAGCAAGAAACAAGGACAAAATTAACATATTTATTACATTAATATCAGGCCATCCACTTCCTCTCCCTTCCGTCGACGCGTATCGCTTCCTCCAGCCACACCCGTCGCCACCACGCCATCGGTGTTCGTAAATTACTAAGCCTTCTCCAAATATAACATTTAATAACACCCTTCGCACAACACAACTACTTTTCTCATCCAATACCCACTGTTGTCTGTTTAGTTGTATGTGTGTAATACGCGATGCCACTAAAACTTTTCGTTTTGATTTATGCGTTATTGTTTTTATCATGTCCCGACGTCGTCCCCGTCATCCCTTGACCTCTCCGCACTGCTCGACCGTTCCGACCACCCTGTAAGTTCTACTTTCCCCTCTCCACACACCCGCTATAATATAACCTTAATGGACTATACCGAGGGAAATTTTTAGGTGTCCACCGTTTCGCCAGCGAATATAAATAAATTAACGTTTTTCGAAAATAATAAACGAGGCCATATTTCTTATCTTTGAATTTTTATATTGTGTATATATATACCCCGCCACGCTAATGGAAATATAATTTAAAATACCTACTTTAAAAATATACATTATGTTATTGTGATATCATAAAATTATAAATTAGTTATACTAATAATAGTTTATGCACTTGGGAACGCAAGGATTTTTTTAATTGGAATAAAAAAAAAATAAAATTCTTTATATTACTATACTATCATCTGTATATAGTTAATGTTTTATTATAATGAAATTATTATTGTCGACGTGGTCTAAATAAAAACAGCATCGTAATAATAATATATTATAATGACAATGTAAACGCAAAAAAGACACGTTTATTTTATAATACTTGTCAAGCGGATGAAATATTTTTATGTAGCCAATAAAAAAAAAAAAAAAAAAAAAAAATCGTTATACAATAATAAATAAATAATATTAATAGCCGAGAAGATGGGATAAAAAGATTAATTTCTCATTTATATCATTTCTATTTATTCGTACGCATTATTTTTCAAGTCCAATTCGTTTTATAATAAATAAAAATATTATAAATATATACAAAACATTAAAAATGTTTTTATTATTTTTTTTTAAATCCACGATTTAGCTCTAAATTTATTATTATTATTAATAGTAATTAAATTAACGGTGTATGTTCGGAAAATAAATTATTTTTATTAATTATAACAGTGTGCACAATTAAAAATTGTGAGGTTTTAATTTTAAATTATTGTTTTTGTTTAATGTAAGATAAAATAGAATTATTCAATCAAATTATTTAATTTATATAGAATATCATAATAAATTTAAATGATTTATTTTTAATAATGTTTGGTTTTTTTTTTTTGTTTTCAGGTAAGATTCATTGTCTAAGTTATATTTTTTCACTTTGATACAACTATATATGAGCACTCATTAATAAGTTAAATAAATATACAGAAAAACGTGAGTATTCTTAAAGGTTAAACAATAGTAATATGAAAAAACATAAATTGTACACATAAAAGAAATAAATAAATAAAAAACAGAAGGAAAGAAATAAGATGAGAACGGTGATAATAATATATTATATTATTTCTTTCTTTCTTTTATTTATTTATTTCTTATTAATATTCAACTTGGATTATTAGTTTGTTGACTTATAGAAATCGTAAAAATACATAAATCTCGAACATGGGTAGTATTGTCATTAGTGAATGGAATAAAAATCATTAGATTAAAAAACTGATTCCATTTTTACACTTTTAAAGTGGTATCTTTAAATATATAAAATTAATTTATAATATTTATGTTACGTTATAAACATTTACCTTCATTTGTGTTTACTTTTTTTCTACATACTTATTAATAATTTAATTTTAATTAATCTAGTAAATTTAATAACACTATTTTTTATGGCAATTGAAAATAACGAATTATTTTTTTAATTATCAATATTCATATAATGGAACAAAAGAGAATATTGCATTATAAACCATAATAATTATTATTTGCTTTTGACATTCAAAGTTTGATCTCTAAGTCCTTCATTTCAGCGCCCCTCTATATGCCTGGCTTCTAGCCATTTTCATTCATTTCAATAATACAGGATTAATGAGAAGCCCAGAAAGTCTGGGTTAAAGTGAAGTATTATATTGCTTTATTGGTACTGCCAATGCATTTGAAATGAAAATGAATAGTTATATTTTCATACCTACTTCAGTTTACCCTATATATTTAAATACTCGTTATTCGGAGTACACATGTGACTATAATATTATTATCAGCATTATATTTGTTGGAACATATAAAAATAAATTACAACGACTGAAAAAAGTATCTTTTATAAAACTAGATTATTTAAAAATTGTGAAAAAGATAAAAAGTGTAAATATAAGTAATTCTAACTGGAATTTCACATCTCTGTATGTATATTTTTTTTTAAAGAAATATATATACAATACTACAATAGTTTATTTAGTTTTCTATTATATTCAACCAACTGATTTTTCATTTTAAGTTTAATTCAAAAATGAAGTTTTCACTTGCATAACATAATCAAAAATTTATTTTTTACGAGATAAAAAATAATATAAAATAAAACATAACACATATACGTACGCGGTATAAATAATAATAATAACATAATCTACATTCTATATATTTTATTATAATATAAAACACATAATAATAATATTATTTATCTTAATTTTATTCATTTCGCACAGTTAAGTTATTCGCGCATTCAATTTCCACCATTATCATTAATCAAGTCAAACATACACAGTCAAACAGAGATAATGAAATTTGTATACATGTATATTTGTATCAAACTGCTGCAGTTTTTTCCCCCTAGCCGTATGAAATAAATTATAAAATAATGTGGCATTGTAAATCTAATATTTGAGAGTTAAACAGTGTGCACGAGAGCGTGGTTGTATTATATTCTAGTGTAATATTGGATATTATATGATTACGTGTCATTATTACTGTCATTATTTAATATTGGGTTAAACAAAACATCGGCAAAGTCGAATATTCAGACAGAACAACTGTTAGAAATGATATACACGCATGTACAATAATATAATATTACAATAATTATTGACATTTTTTTTAAAAAATATGAATCGTATTTAAGTGGCATTAGTCGTCGTTACTGGTATAATTTTTACAATATTATTATAATTTCAGTGTGTAATTCGTAATATTATTATATTATTATTATTATTATTATTATTATTATTATTATTATTATTATTATTA
>JAIUCT010000013.1:8350504-8374062 GCA_021307375.1 Tetraneura akinire | reverse complement strand
AATAATAATAATAATAATAATAATAATAATAATAATAATAATAATAAATAATGAACCGATAGAAAATTATTGTGTTCTCGTTATAATATATATCACGAATAGATCACGTAGCGTGTGTTATTATTATAATATATAGTTATATTCTTTTAAACGACGACAATATAAGTCGTCGGGTTCGTAACGTGGCGTGTTACAATATATTTATTTAGTTTTTTTGTTTTTTATTATTCATTCACTTTACACGCCATTAGTAGACATTATGTAAAACTCTCGATACGATCACTTTGTATGATAATTTTTCGTTTATTATATAAAAAAAAAAACCAGAACTCGTTATGAGATATAATTTCTGCCGCATATAAATATTACAAATACAAAAATGTACGTGTCAAATAATATTATAATACGTGTCGTGTTTACACTCCAAATAACGTTTTCATTACTTGTAGCTCAAAACTGTATATTCTTTATACACATTATTGCATTGTTTTTCGTTTTGTATGTTATTGGCTCTTGACCGACGTTCGCTTAACATGATACGACATAATTTGTTTTTATTTAGCGAATAATTTTACTGTACCTACGAAATCGTTTCGATTCAATAAGAACGACTACACTTACATAGTTATAAATTATAATGTATATATTATATACGTACGAAGATGGGTTTAATGTGGTGCGCCAATGTACAAATAATCAACACTGTTTTAGTATGTTAGGTATTTATAATATTGAATTGTACATTTTTGCTCAATATTTTCCTTCGTGGCATTTATAATTTGATTTAAATTAAAGTACAAAAATAATTATTAATTTAAAACACGATTGTTCGTAATACATAGGCATAATATACGTAATATAGTGTACGAATTACGAAGTATACATTAATAAGTATGTATATTATATTATATTATAATGAGTAATGACTATTATTTACTTATCAAATTCAAATCATAATGGTTCGGTTTCGTTAAATTATGGTCGTAGCATAAAATAATAATATGTGTAGGACTGAATACTAATAAGAAAACAAATCGAACCATATTGATTAAATTATACATAATATATATACTGATTTTTGGCAAAACTGTCCAAATGTACTAAATCGTAAACTAACAATCATACAGGAAATTGTCGATAAAAATATCGTTACGTCATTTATATTTCCAGAAACCAGAGTGAGAAATGACGAATTCACGATTATAATTTTTGCAGATAGATAATATATTTAATAATAAATTTAATATTTAACACATCATAATTTTAATGTACATTGAATCATTTTCATGTTTTGTAAGTATACTCAATATTATAGTCAGCGGTGCTTGAATTGGAAAATAAAAAGTATAAAGGGACTTTCAAAAAAATTATCGTTCCCAAAAATTATTTAGTATAAGTATGTTATATTTTGGGAAATTTAAAAATTAGTAGGAATACGCTTCAAAATGAAAAAAAAAAATAGTAGAGAAACTCCGTCCCCTTGCCATCATCCCCTCCTCCATATCAAGCACTGATAGAATGTTTAACGTTAATAATATTCTACCGTCGATACCTTTTTTGTTTATTTTCGACCAACAGCAATAAGAGTATAGTTGTAATATTATATATAAAAAAAAGAAGCAAAATCTAACAGGTTTATAAAAATTAACGTAATCCATGTTTCGTAGTTAAAATGATTCAATGTTACCATCACCATGTCTTGTCTGCAACGTTTCTATAATAGATAACGTAATTTGATGACTTATATATTCTTTCAAATAATAATTAATTTATCTTGTTGGTGTTAATATACTATTACTTAATGTTTGACAAATTCAAACTTATAATTAGGCAAATAAATGATTAATAATATAATATTAAATGCCAGTAAATACAAGTATAACCAGACCAATATCCATTAGGAAATTAACGAATTGCACAACAAAATTAACTATTTTCCAATACGTATTATTATTATTATTATTATTAAACATATAATTGTTGATACATAAAATAAAATAATACGAATTATATTTTTCTCAATATAAAGTAAATTTTATTATCATAGCAATACAAAATAATTCAATTATTATAAACCGATAAAATAAATATTTGCGTGTTTTTTTGTTTTGTTTTGTTTTTATTATTATTCAAATACTATATATAAGTGTTTTATGTTTGGATAAATGATTACATTTGATATATTTTTATTATCATATAATAAATATAAGTATTTTAATAAATACGAAATAATGATTAATATAATTGAGATATTATGAATTCAATTAATTATATAAATGGAAGAAAAAACAATTTCTTTTCTCTTGGATTTTCTAAGGTAAATATACTACATTATATAAAACGTTTTTTAAATTTAATTTTCTTAACAATAATATTATTTTATAAAAAAAAATACAACCATTCGATTTAATTTTTTGATTTAATCATAAAATAGTTCGGTTTACATAAATTTTGTAACGTACAAATTATATTATTGTATATGTTCAAATCACACACGGATATTTTTGTGATATTAATACATTTTATCTGTATGGGCAATAATAAATTACTCTAAACAATATTTTTGTCTGATGAAACATGTTATTGAATTATTGTTATAAATATAAATTATTATAGTGTTATAGTTGTTGTTTTATGATATTTTTATGTTTTAACATCGATAAATACTAACAGTTATTTCAAACGATATATTGATTTTATTTTAATATAATGTGTGTGTGTGTGTGTGTGTGTGTGTGTGTGTATTATTGTGTTTTGTAAATAATTGATAATTTTTTAGAAAGGCTGTTGTTGGTTTTGTGTATATAATAAAAATATTTCTCTCGAGATGACGAGTCTACGTGTTTATATAATGGCGTTTGGTGTCGTGAGTTTGGATAAACATATTATTCGTTTTTTTTTCTTCATTTTATCGATTGAATATCGATTGAATAAAAATAGTTTTGAACATACCTATTCGTAAACATTTCAAAAAACGTGTTTTTAATCACATACTACCCAGATAAAATATATATTTACCAGATATAATAATATAATTATAATAATACGATAAATCGATTAAATTAAATTATAAATATTTCGTGTATTTTTTCCTCTTTTTTTTATTTATGTATATTCTTCGAAAGTATTAATTATTTTCAATGTCAAAAATTAAATGATATCTGATTAATATCATGAATTCAAATTTTTCTTAACTTTTTATAAATCGAACAGTTCGCGGGTTGTTATAGAGTATTTTTTGATAGAAGTAAACTAACAAGTAGTGAATATATTTTGTTGGTTTACAGGTGTGATGAAGATTCATAAAAAAAAAAAATAAAACAGGTTTAACAAAACGATATTACTACATGGCATTTCTAACATTGGAAAGAATTTAGTTTCACGAAACCAGTTTCTATTCAGTCATGACATTTAGAATTATTATTTTTTTATTGCCCGTCACTAGGATTTTATATAATTATAAATTTTTTTATTATTATTTGTTTTGTTCAATTTCCATCGTACGGTCCTGGGGAAATGAGGAACAAAATGGATTTTTACCTAACAAATGGAAATCTTTATTCATATTATTATATTTTAGTCAGTATTAATAACTAAAAAATATGTAACTCATGTTAGTCACTATTAACAATGTATTTTATTTGTGTTGAATATTATTATTATTTATAATAATAATAACTACAAAGACGAAGTTTATTTTATGAATCGCGACAAAGTAACATGTGGTGAATGATAGATGATGTGGTAGCTGAGGATTATTGTTACCATCATAATATGGTACCGTGGTACCTATCACAAATTTTTAAACATCTAATGTCATTTTAATTAAAAATTTAAAATCCACATTTTTAAATTTGTTTTTATTATTATTATTAATCAGAGGGTAAATCATTTAAATTCCATTTGATTTGAAAAATAACAACGATTAGGGTGGTTTAATTAATAGAATCATAAACACGTTATACGACCAAGTAAGTTTTTCTCGCACTTTATATTCTTTCAGAATATTTTTATGTCTACAATTATTATTCTCGTCTCTTCACCCCATCGATATTATATGTAGCATCCCACGCTCACATTCAGTAAACAATGAAAACTTCAGTTAAGGCCGGTACTACACGAGTATCGTTCAGAATGTCTTTCGCGTTTCCGGGGTGAACAACACACGCTGAACACACAATAACGAAATTCCTCGTAAAGTGTACAATAAAAAGAAACATTTTTAATTAAAGCACAGCAATCATAATAATAAGTACGTCGAAGTAGAATATTATTATATATATTATAAAACGTGCGTAGATTAAACAGTTGTAAATATTTCTAACGTCCTTTATTAGTTTTTCGATTTAACTTTTATTACACTCGTAATATTGGGAAAATATTTTTACAGCGTTTCCGTTTAATTATATTATTATCATAATAACATTATAATAAACGTATTATTTTTTAATTATCTCTATACTCGTCGGGGCGTTAATTAATAATATTATTATACACAAAGAAAAAAAAAAAAATTAATTAACTAAGAAGTGTAAGAAATTTTTTTTGTATCAAGTACAAACTACTATGCAATCGATATAACTATGCAGGTATAAATGAAATATTCGGGAAGGTAAAAATGTTACATTAACCGTGTACGTCGTGCTGTCATATAAATGTTGACCGGAAGTCGTTATTTGTTCAGTTGCCGCCTCGTCGGTCGATTTGCATACCTAATAATTCATATTATTATTATGCGAATGGATTGGAAGCCGATAGAGATTTTTCAATAACAATAGATACGTGGGATAAACGAGGGTATGCGAGGGGCGCACGCCGGAGAATTATTTCTGAGAAAATCGTGTTGCACGTCTTTTCCAAATCTCATTCTATTAAAAGCTGCCACGGCAAGGACGAAATTTACGGTGCAAGTTTTGATAGTTAAAGTTTAAACTTTACGTCCTGGGCCAAAAGATCTCTCTCTCTCTCTCTCTCTCTCTCTCTCTATCCCTCTCTCCCTTTACCCCAATGTACCCCTCTACCCTGCGTATATCGTCTTCATCATCGTCCCACCCGGTCTATCCCTTTCGAGAGCACCGGCCTCCTCCACCTCTGGCAAACGAAAAGTTTCCTTTTAGATTAATGTTAGTAGCAAAGTTTTAATGTTTAATAACGAATAAATTCTTCAAGTTGTAGCTTTTATATTAAAGTTTTGTACACCGTAATTACTTTTGCCAATGGGAATTTTTTCTAACTCAATAATAAATACATACTTTACACATCAAAAGTTTTCGGAGGTTTTATGCCATGCGCGCGCGTGTGTGATGCTGATTTAGCGCGTATCAAAACGATCATCGATCTCATTATTATTTTTTATTTTTTTTTTTTTTTTATCAGTTATTTATCGCAGCCATCCACAATTTAATGTCATCATAATGACGTGTCGATATGAACGTTAATAATTAAAGGCTTAATTAAGTAGGTATTTTTTTTTTCTAAATCGTCATCGTTTAAATAAGACAGTTTTACTTACAGTTTGAAACGTGATATACTCGTGGTTGACATGACACTAATAGGGTAAAGTTAAAATTCATCTATTATATTTTACGTTATTCTACAAGAGCAAAGTTATGGTAAATAGACAAGTTCAGCGTTTCATTACGTACGTATGCGTATGCGACTGTTATTTATGTATCCGTTTCGTCGTATTTTGTTCACGTTTATTGAAAACTAGGTTACCATATATAATAAACTAATATATAATATATCCTAATTAAAATTCGTTCCGTGCCACGCGGTAATGTGTATCACGATTTCAGATTTGCATTCGACGAGATAATTTTTAAAGTAATTAACTTAAATGCACACAATATACCGCACAGACGTTTTCCTGTATAGTGTTTATTAAAGAACGATCAATACGAGAGACCGTGTGTATAGAGAACGTACCACGCTATCTGGACGTCGGCGAAGCTGAAAAGTATAATGACGATAAATTAGTCGTCGTTTTTCGTTTAAAAGTTATACGCCATAATATTATTTATTTTACAATGTAGTCCCTTTTTAGTGCATCTTCGGCGGATGGTGTCGGGGCGGGGGGACTACCAGACTTCAGGACTACGAGACGAAATCGATTTATGAATTTGATTACCTATACGCGGAGCGAGGGCTGAAATATTATCAGACTGCACGGAAATTATATTTTCCCTTCTTTTTGTACGCGCGTAATTTTAATAAATATAAATTAGTCGGGAAGACATCGCTTCGTGTTTTAGCTGATGCACACACAGCGACGAGGGTTCGGAGCAATATTGATTTTTTTTTTTTTACCCTCTCGTGTATGCCATCCTTTTATGTGATGATTGAAGTACCCCGTGCATAACATTATGTATGCATTCCTTTTCAAACGGACCCTTTCTTTCACTCGGGGGTTCTTTCTCTTTTAATTTTCCGTCGAATACATTTAATAATTAATGATCCGTTTGTGTTGTGCATACACTGTAATAATAGTGTTTAAACAGAACCGAGGAGAGTATATATAAAAAAAAAAAAGGCGTTATTTGAACCGGGCCCCGTATATTATGCGACCGAAAATAATGCGAATAAGTATAATTATAGACACTGTATTTAATCTTCGTCGCGTGATGATCCTTTTGGTTAGGTCAAAAATTAAAATCAGGTTTAGGGTACATGATGTTATAAACGGCGGGCGGCATTTATGGGTCCCTCATGGTGTGTCGTGAGAGCCGCGCTATCCTTTTTACACCTTGTCGTATTATATTATTATTAGTCGGCTGTACTCACGTAGACGGGAGAGGAGTCCGCGGGAAAATATAATAACTCTTAAAGGTATATGGTATAACAAATGTTAATGAGATTCTTTCAAGTTTTCGATAAGACAAACAATAATAATAATAATAATAATTTATTTTAATTAAAATGTATGAGACAACTTCCGTTTTGTTGTTTGACGTCCATTGTGTGTGTGTGTTGGTTAACCGACTTTTTATGGAAATTCTACGTCAACCTAGAAACGTCATTAGTTTTACTATAATACATTATTCACTCTCGGTAATTTATTTTTAATTGCAATTACATATTTAATTTTTAATACCGTATACCGCGGTAGTAATGAATATTTAAACAATTTTTTAACGAAACATTTTTTATAGAAATAACAAAGAATAGGTACCATAAAACGTATTATTATTATTATATATAAAATATAAAACTTAACAATTTTTTTAACCGACGGTTGTACCTTATACCTGTATATATTAATGCGATTGGATTTCTTTTAGAAAACGTTGAAAATTAAAATTTTACAATTGGTATATATTATACGTGTATCTATATTTTAAATTGCCATCAAGGAGAAGTAGAGAATAAAAATCCATTTAAATTACGAATATATATAATTTTTTTTTTTTTTTTTATTACCCACTCTTCTCGTCGTCCGACCATTAATTCGAATCTAATAATACACTAGTCGCCAGTTGTAATAGATTGCGTCTGAACCTCTCGTAAATGAAATTATATGCCAATAATAATGTAATATATAATTGGGAATATAATATATAGTGTCGTTTTCGTGCTACTTTCTGTTATTATAAAAGTATTATTATATAGCAGACATTTTGTGCGTACGTGGAATGTGGTTATAAATAGAAATAAATGCCTAAAAGCAGTAATAATATTTTTTAAGCGGTTATTGGGAGCTATAGTTATCAATCATAAAAAATAACCTGTGTTTATTTTTATTTATTTATTTATATTTTTTCTTTTTTAATAAAGCAATGAATTAACATACAGGTATTTAATGGAGTAACGCGCTTCGTAGATGAATAATAATAATATGATTCAAACGACTTGCCAAAAAAAAAAAATAAAAAATAATTATCGTACAAAAATCAAATGAATAATAATAATATTATTATAAGCAAAGCAATATAAATAGTTGAAGAATAAAACAGTTAACGTTCAAGCGTGTTTGTCTCGTGTGGGATTTGAACGGAAGAAAAGTTCTAAGTTTTATCAGTGATTCGTAATAACCTAAAAGATTAAATAATTTTTAAATATCCACGTAGAATCGTATAAATCGTTGATAACATAATAATATTATTTATTATTATCATATTATCTATATTTAAAATAATATGCATAACCTTTTTGAAAAAAGGTTTTCTTTTTTATTATTAATAATTGATTTATCGTAAATTACTGACCTTACTGTTGCTCAACAGCTTATTTGAACGCAGATTGATACGGCCATGAATAATACGTGCTTTTGAACGAATATACTTCTTCGGACGTTCATAAAATCAATTTAAGCAGCGGTAACCGTTGCGAAGGAACCTCTGGAACACGCCATTCCGTTAAATCAATTCAATTATACGTATGTAAAAACATCAGATACAGTATTCATTTAAAAGATACATATTATTATTTTTTTTTTTAATTATACCTACATATCGAATTTCTGTTTTCCATCGGATATAGTTTTCTGTAAAACTGTGTTTAATAATGTCCATTTTTGTATGATAATAGGTCGACATACAACTTTCTAACTTCACATGAGAATATTATCATTATTGTACACTATATTTGTGTAATTATGACCAGTGAGCATTATATTATATTATTAACCCTGATGTTACCACTATGTTTGATATTACGATGAGGTACGAGACACATAATGCAATTTCATTATGTATATAATTACGTGGATTAATGAAGTCTTGTTACTTTGTTAGCAATATAAATTAAAACCTCTTCCATGACGGAGTTAGCGTTTTATTATAGTAGATATTTTATACGAAGAGACAATCAGTGGAACAAAAAGTATTATGAGGACCAAGAGATATTTTTTTTCATCCCTTATTATACTTTTTATTAGATTATTATTATAATTTAAAGTGTAATTTTTTTTCAACATATTTTGTTCCGATAAATCCTTCATTATTGATTAATGACGTATAATTATTCCAACGCTTATGGTTTTTATTTAATGGTATCCTATCCATTATCTACCAATAGAAATAACAATAACATTCTCCGTCGTAGATTTAATTTGGAATTGACGTCGGTCAATTATACTCGTTAGTCGTTAAGATATTTAATTGTAATTACAAAGATGGAAAAAATGTGTGTACAAATGATTCAATAAAATTGATAAAACTGGGTCGATTGTGAAAGGTGGAATTGAATTTAAACTTATAATAGATAAATCATTATACTGCAATATACGAATGACCCGAATAAAATATATTTCATTTGAATTATAATATACTGTCCGTGGTCCCCACCGCTGTTTCTAACATAATTTCCAGTTGACGCGTTTCCTGCATCTTCACCGTAAGTTGTAATAACATTCTATTTGCATAGATTTCTTAATCAAAACATTTACAAATCGAAATATATATTCATTATTGAATTAACAATAATTATGTATGTATGCATGTATATTATATACTCACACACATATAAATGTTGAACTAGATCCGATCAAACTGTAAAATGGTTACATCACTGATGACTTTCTCCAATGATCTAATTAACAATCGTCGTCGTTCTTCGTAGATGAACAGTAGCAGAGGGAAGAGTAAATAATTATTATGTCATTAACGTCGTAATCGATCGAGTCGATTTGCATTTTTAAATTAAAAAAGTTTCGATCCAATCGGAATATAATTTACGTATTATCTAATTGTTTCACCCTCTCTTATTCTATCTGCTCCTTTTCTCGGAGTCACAACGGAATACAATTTTTCAGTTGATGTCACGGTCGACTGCGATTGTTTACGTCTATATATATATATATATATCGTAATTGCACGTAACGCAAATAATACATCCTATTGTGAATTTTATGTTCCGATTATAATTTATTTATTACTACAATATTATAATTTATGACGTATGTAATGTAATGTTTCGGTCGGGTACGATATATATATAGAGGGGGCATTTATATACAAGAATTTAAATTAATGTTATCAGAACGCGAAGAAGAGAGGTTATTAAACTTTTTTTTTCTTTTTTTGTAAGTTATTATTCCTACAATTCTTATCTATTTGTAATTCAATTGTTTCGTATTAAACGTTATTATTATTTGTATAACTATTTTTTTTTTTATATATATATTTTGTATTTATCTTCGCTGTAGAAGAACTCGCAGTAGACCGTTATGCAAAAGCCAATGTCCTAGCCTGATGTTATTATTCTATTAGTGCTGCGTGACATTTGCAATTCAATTTTTTCCATTTTGTATATTATTCATAAATTACCACTATGAATTATTTACTTATTTTCAAGTGGATATTTTTTTATGAAATTCCAACTTATATACCTTCGCCGTCAACTCTTTCGTTTGTTTTGTAGGCGGCTAGAAATATTCGTCGTCTATATACGCGTGTTAAAAATAAAACATTTTGACAATAGTATAAATTGTTTTCAACATTTAAATATGTACATAATATTA
Organism: Tetraneura akinire; assembly: GCA_021307375.1. NCBI lineage: Eukaryota > Metazoa > Arthropoda > Insecta > Hemiptera > Aphididae > Tetraneura > Tetraneura akinire. The sequence goes on along the minus strand of JAIUCT010000013.1, from coordinate 8,363,603 downwards.
TTCAAATTTCACTTATCGCGCGCTTACCCTATTTTCACATTAATTATGTTTTATAATATATTTTATGGATGTATAAACGAAAGAAACGATAGTGTAGTTTTATTAGTCATTCGGCAAGGTGACAATTGATATCACAAAACTGTAGTTACGAGTTATATCAACAATCTTTTCTTTTTTTTCGAACTTACATCGGTTGATCGGTAAAACTCGACTAAAATCGTGTGCCCATATGGATAATATAGCGTCCTTTAAAAAAATATGTCTTGATATCGACTTGTGTGGCCGATTTTATACGATTTTCGCGACACTATAAAATAGTAAAATGACATTTAATATGGAGGATATCTCGGGTTCGAAAACTGGGAAACGCGACGGCATCGATCGCGATATTATATGAATCGAATGAAACGAAAATGGTCCGTTTGTTCGTGGGGTAATAATAATAATTATTAGCTTTGTGTGTCTGAGTGGAAGACGTCAAGACTTGTTGCCCGTTGTTTAACATACAATGTGTATATGGAACGAGCTTAACAAGCCGTTACTAATGCATGAATACATTCTAATGATACACACAAACGACAAAAGTACTTTAAATTAGTTATACGCGTCCGTATACTGTCTTGGTGTTTTATTTAATACGCGTCGGGTTAACGATAATACTATAATATAATATTGTAATAAATACAACATACACACGTGTACTGATGTCGATTTTCTTTCTGTTCGCAGGTAAACTATTACATTGCATTGATGTTGTGTCGATATTCATGAATAAACAAAAGTGACCCCCGTGAGTTATAAATAATAATTTATTGTTTTGTTTTTAACTTGTACGCAGCAGTCCTTCTCCTTACACTTCCTATTACGAATCTTTGTTAATAATAAAATGGACGATAATTATTATTATTTATTATTGTACGACACCCGTGATAAAATACACGCGACATTATATAAGATTCCACGTCCACAAATATTAATAATTTCAATTATTAAATTATATAGTTTAAACCTAAGGATAATTATATTATTTTTTCTATGGAATTATACACCGTTAACAGTTTACGACATAATAATAATTATTATTATTATTTGAGTAATTATGTACGCGATGTTATTAATTTTCTCGTCTTGTTCGGCCATTTTAATTATTTATCTCACCTGAAAACAATTTTTGATTGACACCGTGTCATTTATATCCGTCCGTCCGTCTAGTTGTGCGCATATTGTAAACTATTTCTCATCAGCTAGATGGAAAATGGGCTGTCAGGAATTATGACCGTGTGGAGTTGTTGTATACAGTACGAGGGAATATAAAATATTACATGATAAATGAGTGCCATCCAGCAGACGGAACGAGAGAAAATTTACCGAAATCCATCTCCCATCCTCCACCACCACCACCTTAAGGCACTCACCCCGGTATTTTACACACCACCGTACGTACTGTACGTAAGTGTTATTAACCAATCGTATACCTCGTGTGTACGATAAAAATTTAAATACATCGTTATAATATAATAAATATTAGAATAATTTATCATTACAATAGGTAATAAAAAAAATTAACTTTTTACAAAACGTATTACTTTTCGACAAAGTAAATAATAATAATAATAATAATAAATATTGAAAAATCAATATCTTCGGTTTTATATCTTCATTTATTAACTTCGATTCTTTGTAAATATTTATCGTCCCGTCTGCATCTGTTGTCGAGCATGGATTGTATCCGATTCAAATTCAGTGCTCGGGTCTCCGGCACGCAGCAACACACAAACATAATGCTAACAATACACGAAGCGACGTACATCCATAATATATACGTGTTACCCATAAGGGTATTTATGTTGAAAAACGTGTACACCAGAAGGAACATGACGAACTGTCCGCCGGCGTAAATCAAACTGGATAACCATTTCTGTAAATGGCATTTAAAACAGCTCGTTTGAATGATTAGGTATTTGAATAGCGGTCAAAGCGTTTGTCGTGTACAATATAATATCAAAAAAATACGAAAACGTTAAAATGTTATCATATTATACGTATCTATCTTAACAATGTTAAATGAATTCACGTGAGTAATGATAAAATAATAAAATTTAATATAATATACCGATAAGGATTTACGGTTCTGCGATTACATAAGAGATAAGAGTAGGAGAATTAATATCTTATTTAATATACAAAAGAAAAAAAAAACATTATAAAATACATCGTAATCATAATAATATTATTATAATAATCCTTTCACACGTTTTGCACTTACGTCGAAATAGATGATCTCCGTGTAAACCAACATGACGACTGGACCCCATCCAATTGAATACGAACACATGTACAGTATTATGAGATAAATGGACGCGCTGTTATGTCGTTCGTTATCGTTATCGTCGTTACAGAATTTGGCCGAATATATGTAGTAATACATTAACCCGGACAAGCTCAGACTCATACCCATAGCCGAAGCTATTAACATGTACTTTCGACCCAAAAATTCGACAAGTTCGACAATGGTCAAGCACAATAGCACCTGGGGCCAGAACAGGATTTCTGTGAAGTGTTTTATTAAAAAATATAAAAAAAAAAAAAAAATAAATACGAGTATATCTCCGATTGCGACGTGAGAAATATACGAGTACTATGACTCACTTGTATCACGGATACGCTAATTGTAATAATTCGTGATGTAACGGCCGTTTCGTAATCGAACCAACTGATTTCGTTGAATATTTCTTCCGTGTTAAATATCAATGAACTTGCACCGCACGTCTGTTGAAATACCATGAGTCCGATTCCGATAATTAAAGTGTTCGTGCGGTGTTTTTCTCGCGACACATTTATCGTTGTGGACGAGTAGCCTTCGATTCCATTTTTCTTCGAGTACTTCTATCGAAATATTTTGAAAAAAAAAAAAAAAAAAACGAAAACATCGGTATAATATTGGCATGTTATCTTTATACGAGTATATTACGAGAAACGTTTCCGATTAGAATAAAGGTTACTAAAAAAAAGGTTAATAAAGGTTTACTCGTAGGTCGTCATAGTCGGTATCCACGTCGTAGTTCTTGCCTTTGATCTGACACATGATCTGTTTTACATAATCGAAATCTCTGGTTTTGTACAGGTGTAACGGAGATTCTGGTAAAAAAAATGCAATAAACAAGTGCAGGACCGGCCATATCATGCACACGCCGGTTAGTTTCGCGTAGTTAATGATAGTGCCGAACGCGTACGAATAAAATACGCCAAAACACACGAACGCTTGATGGAAAATGTTCATCCGACCTGACGGGACAATGATACCGTTATAACATCAACATCATAAGTTATGATATTATGATGCTTATTTATAGTTGAATTTATGATGTCCATTATGGAAAACACTGTGCACTATAGGGTGAATCGTTATTAATTATTGTTTATTAATTTATTATTAATAAACGTTTTACAAAAAAAAAAAACGCAGTCCAAAATGGTTGTTATTATATAATAATTAAAAAAAAAATAAATAAAATAAAAATAGGAATACTATTATTTCCGCTCGACAGCAATAATTATTGTTACGTTGGTGTAACTGTAATATAATGTTGAAAATAGAAACTGTATACGTTTTGCAACGATGTCGAGTTAAATTATACTGAAATACTAAATAGGTACTCAAAGGATTATAAGAAACTTTTTGGTACAAAATACTAATAAAAATAAGTGCGTATGCAATATTCATGACTGTGTGCGCGAGGGATTTAGAAATGAAATACTACATAATATAAAACTAAGCTACACTGTCAACAAAATTATTTTAGTTTTGCGGTTAGTGTAAATTGCACGCTGGAACGAATTTACGAATTACCTACTATATTATAATATTATCTATTTAGTATTCTAGTTTTTGGATTTATTCTAATTTTCAAAGTGGATAAAAACCTCATGTTGCAAAATACAAATTTATCTTTAATTAAATACAATACTACTCTATGTTGAACGCATGCAATCGATACTTAGACCCAGCTGTTTTAATAACACACAATAGCTAATAATATTATATATTTTAATTATCTTTTTTTTTTTTTTTTAAATATTTTATAAACTAACGGACGATTTTCACACAGTTAATGTATGATACACACGTTTAAAATACTTTTTTATAAGCTGCGTTGCTATAAAATAAAATATAATTATTATTATGTTATTATCGTAATATTATATTCTTCACCTCTAATATCGAAGTCGGTAATTTGCGTTATGTACACCGGGGTCAACAGGCTGAGACCACCGGAACCGAACCCTTGGACAAGTCTTCCGGCCCAAATCGCTTGCGATCCGACTGGAGTGTTGTCGACCTGTAGCAAAATTAGCCATCCGACTAACACGATCAGGTCGCACACGATCATTGCTGGTTTACAACCGATCGTATCAGCGATCATACCTTGGACCAGGCTGCCAACCGTTGCGCCCAAACAATAACACCCGGCAGTATTCCATGCGATCAGGTGACGTGCGTTGATGGCATTGTCCTTACAGTTGTCGTCGCCCTTGATCATCAGCTGGGTTACTGGCGAATTCCATCCCACTGCCGTGCCAATTACAACACCGCTCAATCCAGCTGTTGCAAAAACAAAATGTTCGCAAGAAACACGATTTAACAACTAAAAATTTTCTTCGGGACTGAATTTATTCCACATGAGTTTTGGAGTAAAATTTAATTTATATAAAAGCGTAACATTTTTTTTTTTTAATGTTATTTTCATTATTAATCAATCTTTTAGAACCTAACCATATTTATGGTATAGAGCACATTTTTAATTTCAAGGTTTTAAAACAGTCTTATTATGGTGACCGTGATCGAAAACACGACAACGATAAAATTGTACGCCATACCAACCTATTATCGAATAACAAAATTGTGGAAATTTCCTTGACGAAAGCCCATTGGTGTGGTGCATTATGATGATAAATCGAGAAAATAAAATTTGTTAAATATTATCATTCAATGAAATTCGTTCATGGCAAACTCGTACAATGATATTTATTAATCTCGATTGAAAATTATAATTTTATCCTAATAAAATATTAATATTATTATTACCACAGTGACGATAATATTAAATGTCAAAACAGATAACAATATACAATAGTGGCTGCGAAACGTATTTAGGTAGAAATTATTAATTAATAATAACGACCATTAATATTATTACATTATTATAAATTCCGTTCGTCTTATCAACTAAAGTTCAATCATCCTCTTACACACAGTTTAACACGTTATAAATGATTATTACTCCAAATATTTTCGTGTAATATATAAATAATGTGTAATATTATAGTATAGGTGTAATATAATTGTCACGAGCACAACTGGCAAGGAAGTTTGCAACTGTCGAGCTTTTGGAAAGATAACGGAAAGTTCAGATTGAGTTTTAGAAATATTTTGTACACGTATATATATATTAATAAATATATATAACACGCGAACGTGTGATAAAACAATTGCTTCTAATTATCTGGGGAATGATAAAAATAACACGTAAAAAAATATGTACGAAATAATATGTAAAATTGTTTAAATTTAAATTTGAACATTTTACCAAAAATCGAACGTTTAAATAGAATTTTTGGTGAAATTGGAATGTCTGAAAAATATTATTATGATTGCTGTTTCCGGATATGTTTCGCGTGTTGTCTAGACGTCTCATTGTTATCGCGCGAACTCAGTGCATAAATGATAAAATATATATACCCGCCATCAACTAATGTAGTGCATAATATGATATAATAAACACAAAAAGAAATGGTACACGGAGTCAAGGACTTTTCATGACACGTAGGCGTTACCGGGAGAGAAAGTTTACAAAACATTATAATTTTATAATCGGACCACTCGTTACAGCCACCGTGTAAACACTGAATCTGTATATTATATTATAATTGCTCTGCATTATTTAAATAACAATGGGTTAGTGATTATAAGTCATTAAACTTACAAACCGTGGTAATGGTATTAGATTACTCGGCATATCAATTACACTATTTTTGCGAGAGATCGATACGTACAGGTATGACTGTTGTTATATTATATATAAAAAAAAAAAATCGAGATTATAATGTATTTTATTATTTTTATACTCCATATAATTATTATTATTCATTAATATAACAATGCCGTATAAATATTTTAATTATAACTGTTAAGTTATCTACGTTTAAATGGTTTTTTTTTTTTTTTTTTTTGTACTTTAAATCATATTATATTTCAATATTTCATTATAAGAATAATGAATAAAAATAAGCATTGAGCAATTACGAGAATATTTATGATAATATGCAATCATATAGTCTTTGCGGATATAATGGGATTTGTTCGTCTAAAATACTCTATCAAAGGAAATTGAACGTTAAACGAGTTACGTACCTATGGAAAATGTATTTTGTCATTTCAAACGTGCGTGGCTGAGATAATAATTTTGCTTTAAAATTCAATAAAAACGTATTTTCACTATTATTATTTTATATATTGTACAAAAGAGAAATATATGTTATTTATTTTCTATCTAATGTAATACGAAAGTTGTTGTATGTATTTTCCTGGAAAATTTATCAATTATGTAACTGCAGTAGACATTAAAATAAAATACAATTTTTTTTTTTATGATTTAATTGAATAAAATATATAATTTATGTTTAAATTGCATTATTATTAAATTAATGATCTAATTAAAAAATTTATAATTACATTTAAATTGTGTAATTTTACGCATTGTGTATAAGCGGAAAATTTCTGATTTACTGTTATATAAATATTCACTGGGTATAACATGAGTTGTCTATTATTGCTTCTTTGGTTATACAATTATTATATTATTTCTCATCCACAATAATGGAAACATAAATTAGTCACAATCGCCATTTAATGGAACTGCTTTGGAAATAAAAATACCATTTGAAATGGAATATAATATATACGTTCTTTTTTAGTCGATTTTTTCCTTTTTTTCTAACCAACACAAAACTGTGACTAAACCGTGTAACCGAATCCGACTCGGATGAGAATAACATGTTTTAAGCATACCGATTCATGGTTTTCCATATAATATCATAGCGATCGATATTTTTGATAAAAAATATACGTGAAAATTCTTAAGTTAAATGTTTTTGATATAATATATTTTTTTGTTTTGTTTCATATCCGGTCATTTTGAAAATGCGCTTTGAGGTGTAACCATAATTTGGAATTAAAAAAAAAAAAAATGAGTAATGATAGAATCATATTTTCAGCCACAACCAATAGACATAGTTTTTATAATATCTAAAATTCATTGAATTTAACAAATTAAATAGTGATTCATCATTTATCTATTAATATTATTGAAAGCTATTATTCATTTTTAACAATCTTCACATTACTACATATAACCTCTAAAAAAAAACCAACGGATTTCTCTTAATCAAATACTTACTTTATATTATGTTCTATACCTGTATATAAAAATCAACTACCTAGGTACAATATCAAGTACATTTGGCCTTGTTTTCTTATTTACAATGAACTTATGATACGTGCCGTATGCAGATAGTTTTACAATTATGTAATAATTATTAAAAAAATAAAAATGTAAATAACTTATATTAAAATTATATAGAAAACATAATACTTTTAAAATATATAGTCGTTATAAGGCTTTATTCGTAGTCTAGTTTCTAATTAAAATTGTGTACAAATAATGATGTCCAACTTTACAAATTTAAATAAATCGTATCTGTACGTGCGTGTGCGTGTGTGTGTGTGTGTGTGTGTATCATTGACCTATTTAAAGAACAGTTAATTTGCTATCGTGAAATGGCTTCTTTTCATTGATCATAAATTTATGCATAAACGAACGATTAATTTATAAATAACTATAATAATAACAAAAAATAAAAACTTGACAATGGTGTGATGATATTGTTATTTTCATCACTATATACATTATACTGTTTGGATGCTAATTAATAATAATTATCGAACAAACATTTGCGAAACACGTTCGCTCAAACTTAATTTAACGTTTAAAATTAAAAACACTAGAGTGGTGATTATTAATCTAAAAGGTCCGTTTACATTATGTGACGTTGCGAACCAAAAAACGGTAATAAAATAACAACAATAAAAATAATGGAAAAAGCTCTTTCCAAGCAAACGTTACTATAGAGTATACAGGGGTTGTTAAAAAAAAAAAAAAAAAAACTACTGTGAGAAGAGGTGGGTAAAACAGTGGCCATAAAACAGATTTATGTTATTTTCCATATCTAACCCTGTCTTGCTACGTTTTAGATGGGCGAGGAATGTGTAAAATGAATTTTGTATTTTAGAAAAATAACGACTTTATAATATAATTCATGGCTCGAAAAACACAATAATAACTTTTCCCTCTACCCTTGTTGTCGTTTGCACTGAAGACCCATTAGTTGTTTGGAAAATATTTGGTATGCTTGAAATAATGTGGTCGTTACCATAGTGACATAGTTCAATTCGTGCATAAGTTTCCATGAACAGTAACAATTAAATGTCCATAATAATTGCTAACAAAACGTGTGACACCTTGTAAAGCTAAAGTTTAATAAATATATGCGCTTGACACTTTAGTGATAAGTTGATTATAATATTGTTAACGTTTACGGTTTGAAAAAAAAAATTGTATTGAATATATTTGTGTCGTATCGTAACTTTATTGAACAACAAATTTCGCTATTTTGAAATAAGTTTAATAAATAATGAAAATTAAATACGTGTGCGAACGAATCGTTTTACGTAGAACCAACAAAATTAAAAAAATATAAAAAGAGAGTTCGTAATGAAATCGTACCAACTCGTAATCTATATTTTGATTTACGTGTTAAAAAATGAATAACATAAGACGTAAATTAAAAAAAAAAAATGAGAATAAAAAGTATAATGAATATAGGAAATAAACGATAAAATTTCTGTATTCATCCGTGTTTTATATAATATTTTTCAGTTTACTTTTGATAAAGTATATTTGACATGGAAATATTTAATGTCTGTTTGGATTTCATTTATGAAACTGAAGTATACGAGTATGTAAAATATATTATTTGAAAAGCGACAGCAAAATGATGCCTGTGTATGCGATGAAATATAATACGGTTTTTTTTCTACTTTAAGAGCATTATACGGAATATTGATGGTATGTTTTTCTTATTTTTTTTTATTTAAAAAATATAAAAATCAATTTGCAATGTTAATCATCAATCATCGAACAAATAACGAGAATACTGTGCACAAAGAAAAATTCAATTTGCATTCCAAATGCTTCATGTCAGCCAGTATTATCGCATAATACCGTTTAAATAAAAATGTGTATGCGTAGTTGATTAATTTTCATCTAAAAAATTCACATTCGTTAATTGAAATTTTTATTTTACGTAGAATATAAAATTTTTAAAATAAATTCCTGATGGAGTTTAGAAATAATAACATTTAAGTAGTAGGGTAATATTATTATATAACCTATAATATTATTTTATATATATTTTTTACGTTTTCAGATGATTAATAGCAATATTTTATCTGTATGAAGTGTTTATATTTTTATTTATTGAATACGTGCAACTGATTTTTTTTTTTCTTTTTAGATAAAATTATAAGACTAGAGAGTATTAAAGTATTATTAATGGATAATATTAAAAAAAAAATAATTATACGTTCGTTTCGTTCGAATGTAATAATATTATAATAATTTCAAAATTTTAAATAAAAATTCGATTTAAAGTCGTTTATAATATTGTTGCTCGGGTATAAATTAATAACAATCGTTCTCTTGATGATATTTATAAAAAAAACGAAACAAAAATGTTATGTATAACACACGAAATGAATTATTGAGCTATGCTATAAGCAGATTGATTGAACAGTCACATATTATATTCAAGAGACGTATCATTAATCATCAGCAAGACAGGAACTTGACAGTGTTTCGTAATTATTATATAGAATATTACTGTAATAACTTTCTCACTGTTTGTATATATTATTATTATTTTGAATGTCATAACAGGGAATCGGTAAAACGTTACAGTAATATACGAGAATTTAAAAGTGAAAAAAAAAAAGACGTATATTCGGTTTTTTTTAATATTTATTTTAATTATTTTACTCCACGATAATAGTAATAATGTTTTCAAAAATACACACTAGCCGCACTGGAAACGGTTTATTATATGTTTACGACGGCCAACGAAGATGTATTATAATACAATATTATGGCCGGACAAAAGAGGGAAAAAACTGGTTATGTTTACTGGAAATTACATAGTATATACCAGATACCAGATGTTTAATCTCGGGCCATCGTACCACCGTGTTATTATCCCTTGCACGAGTCTAGTCTTGCACCTTGATTATTATCCGTCGGTTTTATATTATTTTCGCCGATTACCGACGATATTATATTATAATATGTTACGATATTCTTCGCCGAGGACGAAATTATTACCAACAGAGCATAATATATACCATAGTAAAGTCACTGCCGACCATTTTCGAAGGTGGGAATTGTGGGGGGGGGGGGTTGTAAAAATGTAAAACGTTCATAAATATCATACTGTGTTTACTTCTTTGTTTTAGGTTAGGATTTTTAATTTCTGATATGACCTCCTTCCTGTGTGTTCGCCCCTGCTGCCAACTGTTACGCCCCCGACAAGAATGGTAAAACTTCGGTGATGTGCGAAAGGGTTTCAGGGTATATATTATTATTATTATTACGTATATGATCCTCGATGTCTAATTAAACGACAACCGCGGTACAACGTCAGACGTATTATTATTATTATTGTTATGGTTATATCGAGTTTTTGGGAAAAGTTCGTCGTGGCGTTAAGCTGTGCACATCCTTATTAGAACTACTACCACCTGTCAACATCAATTGACACAATAGGTTCGACCAACCTTGACCGGAAAATCGACTGCTGGCAACATTGCATAATTCGCTTGCACTAATTTTTTATGCTCATTATCGATTTGACGATTTCTATTGTTTCAACGTGACCTATGTCAGGGTCGACCAATGATTAGTGACGGTATAATAACGTTTATTTTAATTCTTTTTCAAATGTTTCACGTTCGTATGTACTCGTATATCTAAACGAATACGAATAAAATAAAGATGATTACAAAAGTATAATAATTCTCGTTGTATTTTATAAAACAGCGGAATTACACACATTATTTTTAATTAAAATCACCGCGTAGAACATTGAAAATCGTACGTTCCGAAATAATATGTTTCCCTGCGAGTGTTTTATAAAAATATTGTGAGAAAATGCATTTCGATTGTTAGGTTTAGGTTGCTCTTTTTAAAAAAATATAATATGACTCATCGTACTAATTTTGGAACGTTGAACGCGTTATCAAAATTAATATTTATTTTTTTTGATTAATCACATTGTTCTGGCTGTATTTCAAAAATTTTATGAGAATAAAATGCAAATAAATACGCACACATAGAATTCGTTTTCTATAGTTACGACATTGTTTTTGCCACCGCGTTAATTAATTATTATTGATTTTTGGTATAAATAGTATGAAATTAAATTTATTCAAATTGTATAATATAATACTGTTATGGACTAATCGTAACGATAATAACAAATACGATATAATTTTTTTTCGCCTTTTAAATATTTGTCTATATAACTGTAAAAATTAATCAATACAATAATATTTAATGAGTTTAAATTTCTGACTTTTACCAGCCTTGAGGTTACGATAAATTTCCCTTTATTATATGTATCTATTGTTCATTATGCTCTAATAGTGTCCCGTCGGGTCGCATTATCACTATTAGATCATTATAGGCCATGTTATAAGTAATTTATATCCAATAATATTGTATAAAAAATTGTCGAAAAGGAATAAAACCGGATTCATTTAGGACACGAGTCGTTATTACTCGTATTATTAGTAGCATGCCATCTTCATAGTTTGTATTTTGTTATAGTTGTCCATCATGAACATCATCGATTTACTTAACCACTAAAGAATAAAAAAAAATATTAATTATAGTTTTATTTAATGATATAATAATAATATATCGTCAGAGTTGATGAATGAGTCATGGTAAAGAATCGGGATTAAAAAATAAAAAAAAAATAACGTACAGTAAAATCTAATAAATGACAGGGCACGAATCAAAATGTCAGCACCGCTAGCTAAAAGGTCATAGTGTAAAATCGAGTTTTTATTGCATTTAAAGGTCAATTCGGTCTTTGGCAAAGTATCTCAATTAGCTTTAAACCCGCGGAGTGACTAGGAACGGATTAAAATTCGACTGTCGACACCCGAATCAAGTAAATTTATTTGATACAACGTATTACATTATACGATAGTACGTATATTATTATATAGTCGTCTTAACACAAGAACAAAAAGTTACCTATATTTTATTATAGTAACAATGTTTGCGTTCGATAACAGCGTGCGCTCAAGTCTTTTTGAGTGACCCAGGCGATTAAGCCGGCTTCAGTTTAACGGTTCTTCCTTTTGGACGTTATATATTCATTCGTATACAATTTTCATCGTTTAACCTCCGAATATATGCCGCCGCCCGGTAACTTCTCCACAAAGGAATACGAATTTAATATAATAAATAAATGTATTTGTATACACACATAATATTTATTATTATTATTATTATTATTATTATTATTATTATTATTATTATTATTATTATTATTGTATAATAATATTATAACACACACACTGTGGTGGTGGCTGTGTCTTGCTCGTACAAAGGAAAGATGAAATATCCTTAGTCATTATATATACGTGCTGGAATCGGGGACGTGCCCACATCATAATATGAATACTCTAACGAACATGAAAATCTTTTATTATTAAACCGTAATATTATCGTTCGTCGTCATATAGACCAGTATATTAATGATGTTTACGGAGCCGAATGAAATTAATTATTGTTGCTTGTTATATAAATACGTGTATGGAAAATATTTTAGTCATTAAAAAAAAATAAATAAAATAAAGAATAAAAAATCATCACGAAGATAATATTATTATTATTATTATTATTATTATTATTATTAT
>JAIUCT010000013.1:8307058-8350494 GCA_021307375.1 Tetraneura akinire | reverse complement strand
TATTATTATTATTATTATTATTATTATTATTATTATGTGGACTGCCATATTGAAATTATTACTCGGTCATTAATTATTATTATTATTATTGTTGTAAATAAGAAATATAATAATAATAATAATAATAATATGTTGTCTCCATTGTATTCCGCGCGTTCCTATTATGCGTTTAGGTGGGTAACGGCGTCAAATGATCAAAAGCATTGATTGTTTTTATATTCATTTCCTAGAGAAAACTAATTATTATTATCCGATTAAACAATTATAACAATAAATAATAGAAAAAAAAATGTTAATTTATTAAAAGAACACAAATTTCGTTTTAACGAGTTTTTTATTATTATTATTATTTTTTTTTTTTGTATACATATCATATTATTTATATAAATCAAAACAAAAGATTTACTGGTTTTTTTTTTCGTGTAAAAAATCTTGGGCACTATAGCCATTTCTAGACGTTGGTATAAGTGGCACTAACCAGGTAACGAGTCACGACTGTACATAATTTTCATTGTAATAATAATTTTGATATCGGTTATTTAATACTCTATCGACACCGTTTACACGAGAATAAAATGACTGTAAAGCAATTTAAATCGATTGCGTTCAACGGAAATTATTATATTTATGTAATATATTATGCGTACCACCTACCTATACAAAACTATTTTAAAATCGCTACATTTTCCACATTTATTGTGATTACAATACAATTCTTTTTATTTATTGCTCACTTTATATACAGTCGTAAAATACTAACGATTTTTATTTATTGATTATTATACACAGGGTAATATTATTATTATATTATATTATAACCGTCGTGGCAGAAATTCACAATTCGAAATATTATTGTTTTTCATTTTAAAACCTCCCAAGTTTATATCTAATAATAATAATAATAATAATAATAAAAACAACATATTTTATGGACAAATAATAATAACAGTTAATATTTTAATGGCATCATCTTCACATAATAATGTCGATATGTTACTTCATGTATAATCATAATATAATACATAATAATATAATCGTTAAAATTAAAAAAAAAAAAATTAATTATGGGGTTCGGATTTACGAGCATAATGTTTTATAGTATACAATTTAAATGTGTAATTAGATAGATTAGATTTTTATTACATATTATTATAATATTGTGTCCGAAACCGGTTTAAATTATATTCGATGCTTGTGTGTGTGTGTGTGTATTGAACGTATAGTAATAAGAGTCAAAAACATTGTGTGGAAAGAGAACAAAATAAATTTTAAATAATTACTATTGACGTTTGTTGTATTCGTTCATACTTAATTATGGGATAATTTTGAATTTGGTCCATGCCGGTATACGGTAGGTACACGATAATAATAATGGTCCATGAAAAATGAAAAACCGAAGGTCAATATTTTTGGAAATAAATATAATGTAGCTGAATGTAACGCACGTGATCAATCCAGTGTTATTTACCTACGTTACTTTCTCGATCTTCCAAGTACCTACAATATTAGTGGGAATACATTTTTAACCCGTTCTATAAACAATCATAATATGGTACTCGGCCATTGCAAATTTATACATTTTATTATGATGTTATTCGTAAATTTATATTATAATAGTGTTATATTGTACGTTCGTTTTATTAACATTTTATACTTACGCCATCCATTTGTGATGGATTTATTTAAACTATCAATTTCACTTTATTTCACGTAATGAGAATTTTTCTATTTCTACTGAATTCTGATGATATTGATTCGCTAGTTTAAACAATATAACCGTCGTTTTTCAACCCTTCGTAAAAAGACTGTGACACGAATCATCCGACGTAAGGATAGAGGGAATTATTTTAATAATTTATCGTAAACACTCATAAGTCATAATAAAAAGGAAATAATACCTAATAATTATTATAGAATGCTAGTGATAGAAAAAAAAATAATTCTCATTTGTATCTTGTTGTTAACGCCCTGTGATAAAACGGGCGAAGAGGTTGAGGTCAAATGCATTATCGATGATAAATGAAACTATAGTAAGCTAATTTATACTCAATTTAAACCACGACTTATAAATATTTCGTAAGATTTTTGTTTTAAAAATTATCTACATATAGTTATTTCATTCGGTTGATGTTTGATGTTATAAGATTGTTTTTTTTTTTTTTTTTTTTTTTTTTTTTTTGGTCAAATGATTTAGAGTTCTTTGTAAGTTGTAACTGTTGTAGAAATCATCTAGGAGAGGTGTATAAATAAATTGTCAAATCATAATTCATTGAAAAATTCTTTGAAACGTCTTCTGAAGATACGTGACTGGAAAGGAGTGTAACGAATAATGAAATTAGCAAACCACATAAACTGGATGTCGAGATAAACTTTTATTCTATTTTACAGTAAAAACCAGTGATTTTTCTGTAAATGTAAAATGTAAAACAACCGTTATACTTACAAAATGTTTTGAAAACAATTCACGTAAACGTGGACAGCGTGCGGATCAAAGAAAACAAAATTAAAACACTTGAAAATGATCGTGAAATGCTTGTTAAAATTATTTCGTTTTATAGCTACGTTTAAATAATAAATCTTGTTATGTTATACGCTATTTCCTCAAATAGTTAAGTGGAGAGAAAAATAATTAAATGATAATAATAATAAAACTAACAGAAGAAGACAACGTATGATTAAATGGAATAACTACTACAATGAAATTTAATTAAAGCATAATTAACGTTAATAGATTATTATTGACTTGGTAATTACTGAACCAGATGTTGATTTATTTTTGGTTTGTATAATGTTTTTACATAATTAAAATTTTATAAGTTTTTATTACATTATTACGCAGAAAATGCGAATAAAAATGGATTGTGTGAATCTAAAAAATAATTATGAATTACATTTTTATACACTGAAAATATCAAATTAACGTCTATAATAATATGAATAATATGATCAAACGTTCAATTGCTCATTTTTTTATTTTCGATTCCCCTTTGACTCAAGCCATGAATATTATTTTTATTATTATCTAATTATTGATATAATTTATATTAGATTTTATTGAACCATGGACTCTTGTTTTAAAAATAATTGACTTATCCATTTCTTTTGTATTATTTTCAATCTTAACTATATACGGGCTTTTAAACATACCAAGGAGACGTCCCCTTTTTATAAAGGTTTTTATTTTTTTATTATTTATAATCTCTCTTACGAATTATTTAAAAAAAGCCTGTCTATCACTTTAAAGTAGCCTTGTATAATAACAATGAAAAATACGTTAATACTATTATTTTGAGGTTATCAAAAATTCATGTGAATAATTGAGATAGGTTTTCAATATTAATGTGAATTCTTAGAATGTAAAACTTAATTAATATAATTTGTTAAGTTTTTATAATAACACATAATTTTACTCCTAAAATCACCTTTACTATACTCATATAATAATGCATTACATTATACAGGATGATAAAAATTTCGTATTACAAACATATTATTTATTTATTTTTTTTTTTTTTTTGTAAAACAAAATTTATATTATTCTATGCTAACTAACTGTGGTTGGTTCAAAAAACTAATTAGACATGACATTTTAATTGCATAGATGTTCAAACAACTGTGATAATAAATAACGTATACTAATGTATAAGTCTATATTTAAGTGTAATATACTTGTATGTATGAACTCCTATAGTGTATTGATTATATGACCCTGATAAAATGGTAACCTCGGATTCTATATTTACAAGACATAAAATACATTTATGAAGAAATTATATGTACCTATTATCATTTATCATCCGAAATTTGTTTACCAAAATCCACTCACGAGATAAAAATGTTTTAAGTGGGGTTGTATTTTTTATATATATATATATATATATACCTATAGTTTCTATAACATTATAACCTAAAACCATACAGGTTAACTGTTAGGAAATAAAACCTTGAAATATGTATTGACACAAATAATAATAATATAACTTTAAACAAATATAATAATAGTAATAAAAAAAAATAAAAAACTTAGGTTATTTAAATAATGCATTTGAAAATTGTTCATAGGTAAATATTAAAACGTACATAATTATTGTTCGGTTTAAGTACTATAATTATTATAAAAGCGATTATTTTTTTTTTCCTTCTATTATTTATCAAGAAAATGGAAATGTATAAATATTAAATTATAATGTATATTTTATTACATTTTATATTTTAGAAAGAGAAACAAGTGTAATGTAATATGATAATCATATTATTATTTATTACGTTATTATACTTTTTATGACTCACGTACTTACACGAACACAAATGGCTTTTATTTCAATATTTGTGGCAAGGAACTTTTGTTATTATTCTCCATATAGAAATTCGATATTGTTTACGCGCGTACTCGTAATAAGTCGTCTAAAAATATTTTCTTTCGCGATAATATTCATATTTACGAAAAAAAAAAAAGGAAATTTAATTTATGTATTAAGTAATTAAATGTGTATATCTGATTGGCACTTATATATTGTAAAACATGCACACAGAACACTGTTTTCTTGGGTTATAGACGAATAACTTGGCATCGTCCGGGTGATTTTATGCAAATGTCTTTTTTTGCGTCTGAGCCAAGAGCAATATATCAAGCACAATATAATAATATAAACATTTAGAAATATGAGAAAACGACGTATTTAACCCATTTACAAAGTTATTTTTTCAAAAACTAGCGGAATATAATAACAATAATAATAAAACAAATACCATAATTATTATCGTCCAATTACTTACGAAAACACGTAATAAATAATAATCTTACACATTTTATTTTCTTGAATGACGTAACGGGCGAAAGTTATAAACACTAGACGGACTTTTTACATCGCATTCCGCCATCGAATCGGTTAGATATTTTGAATAACCTTATACTTATTATTATTATTTTAATCGATTCAATCCTATAGTTCAAATATATCACCTGTAAAACGATAAGAAAAATATTACAGTATTTGTGGTTTTTTTTTTTTTTATTTGGATAATTATTATAATATTATACTTGTACTTTGTACACCCGGGTAGGTATTTTATAGTTAAAGATTTACTCATAAGTCCTAACGTTAATGATCGTAATAATATCGCGTTATTAATTGGCGACTATAGTGGAGGAGGACGACAAACAAACAAAAAAAAAAAACACTAATAACTATTATCAATAAAAAACGTAACAAAAGCTTTTCGTACACAATTATATTATTATATAATGGCGATAGGTATGCTATTATATTATTATAATAATAATAATTATTTAACTATTCATACACGAAGAGAAAGACGTTAAAATAATAACGCTATATATGAGTAAATATACGGACGCAATTAAACGATGAATCGTTTAGTCCACGGCCAGTTTTTTCAATGGCCGTCGTCTGTTAACGGACGTTTCTTTTTTTTTTTTTTTTAATAACAACAAACAATAGTCTGCTTCTGAAAGTGCTACACTTTATTACTCAATAAAAGTGTATATAGATAATAATAAAAAATTTAAAAAACAGAAACGCGTTTAGCATTTTCATTAAAAAATTATTTCGTTTTAAAGTCCGAACATTTTACGACTATAACGTATTAACTCAATATTTTTATAAATTAAAGTGACGAATTTTTTTTTTTTTCATTTTTTTTTCTTTTAATTAACGCATTATTCGACACGACGACTAACGTCACTGGTGTGCAACTACGACATCGATTAAAAAAAAAAATGAATCGTATCAAAACCATAATTCGTTTTTTTATTTTAATTATTTCTTGGCGACTATACGAGGATACAAGCGCGTATATACAGAGTGATATCGAGGAGAAGAGCGAAATATTATAGAAAAAAAAAAATGCATTTTTCCAAATATTTCCACGATTTATATAATATTTATTGCAGGGATGAAACGGTTTAGTCTTAATAATAATAATATTACTCGCATATCACGATTCGATGTGCATTAATCCGATTAATGCGTATTTCTTCTTCCATATGATATTATTTATTTTATTTCTTTATATAATATATAAAATTATTACCGTCGTTGATATAATACACGAGGAAAATTGTTTACTCACGCATCAGAGGTCTACCTTTCAATCTTTCTTAGCTCTTGTACACGCAGCTGTACGTACTTTAAGCCGCGATTCCAATCTCTTTCCATACGCGCTCTAATCAATACGACTCGTGGAGGGGGGGAGGGATGATCATGCCAACCGTCCTCCTGGTCGCTGCCCCTGTGCAATGCTACCGCCCCTTCAAGAGGAGTAATTTAATTGCCTTTGACGGTGGCTCGTTGTTGTTATTTGTATAATAATACGAACAGAAATATTTACATATTATATTATTAGTTATTACACACGATAAGTAGTATTAATAGTTTTAAAAAGTTAAATTAAACTATATATACGCACAAAGGTACTTTGAGTCGTTCGCGAAAAGTTTTTACAATAATTCTTTTTCATACGAATTGAAAGGAACGGTTGGGGGGATAAGAAAAAGTTAAGTTTCAGCGTATTATATCTATCGGATTTATTTTAATTTTTGTTGACATTCCGACGAAACGTATATACATTTTTCGAGCCTTTTTCGAGAGCTTTTTATTTATTCGCGATGAGAAAGACAATTTCGCACAAGAAGTCCAGCAATATTTTTACGATCTTTTTTTGATCACCAGTCGGTGGTAAAATTTACATTTCCGTCGGAACGAGATCGGACACGACAGACCGACTATTATTATAATAAATCGCGTATAATATTATAATATATCGAGGGCACACATGGTCGGGGCGGATAATAATAAACGGTCAACCGGTGTACCTACGTATAATCAATTATTATATTATATACGGACGATTGATATTAATTCCGCGCGACCTTGTGTTTTCCGAATAAGAATAATACGTCTGGAATAAAGCTGCAGTGTTTTTATGTATTTATTTCGTTTTTAAGGGTATTTACGGTCGGGGGAGTAGGTGACGAAGTGTGAGAGCCGCGGTAAAGAGGAGACAAGAGTTCTTTATTGTTCGGTATAAAATAAATATAAATTGAAACTGCAGCACGGCGGCGGCGGATCGCAGACAATGAGGTCGGGCGTAATAAACGAGACAATTGTAAATAAAAGGGAAATAAAATATATTTTATAAACGGTGGTATTTACAACGGAGGAGCTTATTTGACATTTACTTGACGTGGAAAACTAGTTTTCGTGTTTGCTTTTGTTTTGGGACCAAGACATGTGTTTGTCGTTCACCCCATCATCCGCACAAGGTTACTACTACCACTGTTCTGGTACCACTACACCCCTCCACGATTTCACAACCGATGATCTCATCCCCTCTCGTCGTCACCGTGTCGGGTCCATACATAACCGGTGACGTTATTATATCCGATCAACGTTGTCGTGTCGTCGAGTTGTACTTCTCTGCTGGTCGGTAAAGAATTTTATATTATTTCCAAAACTATATATAATATATTATTATTATACCTAATCGGTATATTATATAGTTTCATAATAAAAACTCCCTTTTATAAGATTTTAACAAACCGTTTTAATTGTAACATTTTATAACATAGTATTTTGCCTGCAAGAGTAAATTTTATTAAAAAAAAAAAAAAAAAAAAAACCACTTTTTTTATAAATTGTTGAATAGGACGTACGTTTATTCTTCATTATTATGGAAAACGCATAAAAATAGAATATAAAATAATAGATATAACAATATGAATACTAAAAACGTATACAATTTATGGTTAAAAATAATGACAGGTACAACCCAATTGTTATATTAAAATAATGTCTATTAATAAATAATATAATCATCCACCGTAATATTCTATATTTTGATTTATTTAAACGTGTTTTTGTTTCATACATATTTTAAATAAACGTTATAATAATACGAATGGCTCGGCACAGTAACCGCTTACCATAATATAAATAATAGGTATATACTATTATACACCCCCTGCAGAATTTCATATTTTTCCCGTGATGGGTACAATTCATTATAACGTATTTATACCAATTATAAAGGCATAACGTCAACGATTTACTACACTGCTCGAATAATAATAATAATAATACCTACTTATTATATTTTGATGTTATAATTTATTGCGTTTATAAGAATTATAATAATATATTATACGATATATTTCTGTAGTATGACTTTAATCGTATAATAGTTTATTTTCCATTTGTATAGATTTTGATTTATTTTTATTATCCGTGTAAATTAAATAAATTGTTACGTCACTAATTTTATGTTTAACAAAATATATCGTTTGTATTTTGTATAATACACGGGATAGTTGGTATACTCGTATATTATTTTATAATTTTGTGACTTGGTGTGAGTGATGTGCGTCTACTGGGTATTATTTCTTCAAAACATAATTTTCGTTTCAATATTTTTAAAAAAATATATAGAGAACCGCGTTTTATGCTCTTTCCCAATTTTTTTGTCGGTGCATTCTACTCGTATTTAATATCGCTTTTTATATTATGGTACCTACCTACCTAGTTATTATTATTTCAGCTGCTGTGTTCACTGTAATAAAAACGAAACGCGAATACGTTTATTTCTTATTCCTGCAGTGTCACGACAAAAATAAAATACGAGTATCATATCAATTTATAATTATTGGTATTTTTTTTTTTTTTTTATGTTTCCAGAGGACCGACAACCTGGATTTATCTCTATCAGTGGCCCACAATATGCATAACAACAACAACAACAATAACAATCACTACATGGCCGAACACGTGAGTTAACTTGTATTTTTATTTATTGATCATTTTTTCGTTATTTAAATGACTGTAGAAACTTATTGACTGGTTTATAGTATTATAGTCTTACGCCGTATAACCTTGATATGTACCTACAACAATAGTTAAACAATTTTTTTTTCTTTTATAATTTATTAAGTACTATTTTATTTGAAAATTTAAGGTTAAAATTATATATAATATATTCTTTTTTTTGACAAATTAATTCAGAAATAAACGAGATAATATAAATTATTATTTAGTTTAATTCAAATCACTAAGAAAACTAAGAACTTCGACATGTATTTGGTTTATAAAAGAAGAATATTGTACAATACGACATATTATGTACATAATATAGTGTATTTAAGTCAGTATTTACAAGTACTGTGTGTGTGTGTGTGTGTGTGTGTTTACTGGACTACAAAGAATAGTCATAAATTTTAATGGAATGTCTAATAAAATGGCTGAAGAAGAATGAGAGAAGAAGGGAAAAAGTGTTACCATGATGACTGGAGAATGTGGACTCGGTTGGGCAGAGGGAAGAGATACGTTGAATTATTCAACAAATATGAGACCATTGTATGCTGATTTTTCTGTATTCTCATAAATTTATCAACGCATCTTTTGCGATTTGTATCATTTATGAAAATGCGTGTATATAAATGCAAAAAATATTGGCGAACCAGTTTTTCGTAAACAATATTAAACAATTTAAATATCTCTATGTACCACGAGTATAATATATTATGTTATTATTTATCAATATTTATTTGAAATCACAATGATTATCGTTTGTATTCTTAACTATCAATTTTCTACTTTGATTTGTATATTTCGTATATTAATCGAATTTGTATAAATACTATTATACAATAGTGTTTTTGAAATGATTTATTTGTACGATTAAGGCAGAATGATTGATCATTTTTGAAGCATTACCGCCAAGAGCAAATGTTTTATGTAGGTTAAGTAATGTTTAAGTCGATTTCGTACATGGGTATGTATTTTTATTCCAATGTATTTGAATAACTGCAGTTCATAATAATAATAATAATAATTATTATATGGTATATTACAAAGAATAAAACGTAATTCATTTTGGGCATAAATTTACCTACTACCAGTGAACACGTCTGGTTCGTCCCCCACCAATGCCACTGTTACTTCGCCTACCATAATACAATATTATAACTATATTATACTTATATTATAGTTTTAGTCGTTCGTTATTAAAAAAAACGTACCAGTAATATTCCGAGAAAACACTTAAAACATTTCTAACTAAGATAATGAAATGTGTAAAAATTTCCCTTTGTACAGTTTAAGATAAATATGATTATATTTATTCAATTGCAAGAATAAACAACTCGTTTATCTATGTAGAATTATTAATCCCCATCATGAACGTTATCTTAGAGAATGTCAAAGAGCTCGAGCACAATGTAAATTGAAAAATGAAATATACATCATGCGCTTTCGGTACAATAAGACCGTATTCTCGACGTTGATAATATTATAACGATTGTAATAATAATTATTATAGTTTCGTTTTATTTTCAACATTGCATTTCGTCATTACTTAAATTTATTGTTTGGAAAAACTATAATATAATATATTTCACCCGATAACTCTTCGGGACAGTCAATTGTCGATAAAACGACGCGGATATACGAATTTCGGATACGAATAATAGCGTATTTAAGTTGTACAACTTCCAGTGTGTGTGTATTGTATGCATAAAGTTTAAGGAACAGTAATATGTGTGACAACTAATACCGGATGGAGGACTAACTGTAGGATTTAGTTAAATGTACTATGGTTACAATTTATAGGTAGATAATTTGATGGTGATAAAACCACAAAAATATATTATACTTATAAATAAAGCGGCTGTCAAGATTTTTATCAACGAAAGCCTTCTTAAATAGATCGTTAAACAAGATTCTTTTTTTTCCCCTTTTTTCATTTTAAGTATTTTATACTGAATACAGTGAATTAACAAAACTATTTTCAATATGATGGCTACAACTAGATATTATCTTTTATATAATCGATATTGAAAATTAAAACCTGTTTTTTAAGCTTATTCACTAAATTTTGATGCCCTAAGGTGTTTTTTTTTTTTTTTTTATATGATTTCTCAATAGAAGTAAAATATTCAATTCCATAATATGTTATCATTGTTGTTAAACTAAAAATTCAAAAATCTGTTTTTATTTATACTGACACAATTCAACATTTAATATAAATAATGTCATTTAAATAAATAACGTTTATAGAATTATTCGATTAAAAATATAATTCAATTCACGGACGATTTTTTTTTCTTACTTAATCCATATTATAAAAGAATAAAATATAAATAGTTATTATCTTTTCGACAATCAAGAAATATTGAATAATAGATTAAAAAAAAAATACTTAAGTAATGAAATATTAAGTACATTAAATCTTGTTTTTATATTATTTCCACAAGAATAAATTGTTAAATTAATTTAATTTAACTTGACCTTGATGAAATATCTGATATTTTGTTTAACAACAATGTTCATCAAAGGTTAACCCATATATCATATTCCCATAGATTTTTTTTTTATTCATTTCAAGATAATATGTATGAATTTATATTATATTACTTGAGAACTTCAATTAAAATTTAAAACAATATTTTTGTGTTAATTTTCTCTTTTAAACATAAATTATTTTAGTTATACACTAAATATAAATTTATTAAATTACACATTTTTATGTGAAGGTTTTTATCGTTCGGTATTTACTCATTATTATTTCATGGTATATAAATAATATGTAAATAGTGTATATAGCCAAGGGCATTAAGGGGAATATATTTTAATATTATTATTTTTTTTTTTTTTTTTTTTTGATTTTAAGTTGATATGTTAATTTTTGTTTAATTTGCACAGTGTAAACTTAAAAAAAAGTTTATCGGTAGGGACTACTGATTTTCATCCAAACAGGTCGTTGATCCGAAACGATTGACATAACCGTATAGAAAGAAATATGGTATACGATACCAAATTGCGATTGTAAACGAATATACCGAAATACAAATATTTCTTCTAATAAAACATTTTATTTATTTATTTATTTATTTGGTCGGTTTAAAAATAAAATCAATTCTCTTGTTTGAGATTTCTCTTTTAGAATAATAACAAAATTAATAATTGCTATAATGATAGTAAAATGTTCGGAATCGTCGGAGTTATTGATTATTGTGATACGTATACAGATATACAAATTATATTATTATAATAAAATAGTTGTCAGTATGTACCTATATAATTATTATTTATTACTAAAATATATCGGGAACAAACGATATCATTACGAAAAAAAACGCAGCAATAATAATAATAATATGTAATATTATATATCTGGTTAATGAATATTTGAATTCGGGCTGGCCAATGACCCGCGTGGTCTACACCAATGAGTTTATCAATTATTACAATGTTACTACGTGCGCCATGTGCACCTGTGGATTATTATTTGATTACATTTTTTTTCTTCTAAATTTCCAAACACGAGACTCATGACCGACAGCCGGAATGCACAGAATACACCACTACTCCCTCCTCTTTAACAACTAAATAAATGTTAATTTTTAATGTCTGTCTACGTGTCTAATGGATTATATTATTATATTTACAGGTTTAATAATAATAATAAATACGAAATTATCATAATGCAATAACATAAAATATAACATTTGATATCTTCATTATTTTTTCACAGATTTATAAATTATAATATTATATTTTACTATTTTAATATATTATAGAATTAATAAAAATTTAAATTAAAAATTATTATTCGCGCAACCGTTCATTTAATTAAACAAGATACCTAAGTGTTTCTCACGGAATTATTATAAATAAATAGGTATTATAATATTACGTCGAATTCGACCTTGATCTATCGTTTGTTCGATTAAACTAAGTGGCAGCATTTTTATTTAACGATCAGTTTTATGTTTTTTTTTCTTTCGTGATAAACGTATAACTTAATCAAAATTAATTTAAACACATTTTTCATTATACGTTTAATGATTTATGAATCATTCATTTAAATTAATTAAAAATAGTGTGCCTTATTTAAATTATTACACTTAGGTAATACTAAAACAATATTACATTTTTATCTTTTAAATACAATATAAAAAAAATAAATTTTACTAATACCATAATATAAACATAACTATTATTTTGACGAAAGTTGATATTTTTAGTGTAATCGAAAATATTCTTACTATTTCTCAATACATTTACAATAATATTACTTATATAAAATTGACAAAAAATTTTGAAAATTTTATTGAAGCTCAAATATATATGAGTTACCTAGGATCCAAGTAATTGTGAATATTACATTTTTTACATTCGAAAGTAAAAATTTTAATCAATACTTATATATTATCTGATGACCTTCCCTCAAAATCGTATTTCCGAATGTAATTATTTATGTATTTATTTTAATAAAAATTCAACACTATCCTCTTTAGACCTGTATCCCTTCCACAACAGTATCACAGCTCTGCTTTTTCACTAATACGGTTTTAAAGAAATATAAAGATATACGGTTAAATGTACACGAATATCCTATTTAATATTTATTTTATGATACAAGTTCAAATATAATTGCATATTTATTATTTATGTACTTTTCTTTTTAAAACAACATTAAATTTTCCTCTCCAGAGAATACAATTCCCAAGAAAATGTAAAAGTTTTGTTAAATAGTTTTAAAAAGTTACAAATGAAAACGGTGTCCTTTCATGGATTTTAACTTTTTCTTTTATAGTTTCTTAGATAGTTCCTTTTGTAGGTGACACCTAATGATCACGTGTATCTGTTCGTATATACTCCCGTTGGCATCATCATCATTTAATCCACGAAACTTTTTACACGGCCAACACGTCATATCGTAATATTATATTATTATATTATATTTTGAACTGTTAAAACGTTAACATTTAAAATATTCAAAACAATTTATTGCTTGTCGGATCAATAAAAGAATACGTTTGTATACTTATTAAAGTTTTTGGTGTACCTACATCAAGTAAATATAAAATAATATATTATGTCAAATGTATACACCTTGGTATATTTGAATAATAAATAGATAAATTATTTTTCGAGAAGATGTTATACGGTTTGTTTATAAATCCGAAACACCCTCAATATAAATTTATTTATTAAAAATTGATTAATTAATTTTGTTATTTAACTCGAATCATGACAAGCGTTATGAAATATGAATATAATTTTAAATTAAAAATTGAAAATCTAAGAATATTATAACGAATTATGGAAATTAGTTAATTATATTCGTATAAACAGGTTCGGGGTAGGTGTGGCAGCGATATGGGGGATATGATAAGATTCAGATTTAAATAAATAAATAAAAAAAAAAAAAAAAAAATTATATATAGATATTAAAAAGATGAAATATCTGTTTTAAACAAAAGCCTATAAGTAATAAAAATTGAAACTTATATTTCCCCGGAGCGCTAATTATAAATGGAAGGTTAAAATAAATTGTGGTTACGTTTTTAATTAAGAAAATGTTTCCGAGCACTCATAAAATGTTTATTAAACAGTTGGTTCATTTCGAAATTAATGCGAGTATAACTTATTCGAAATATGCATGTCGTCTAAAACAATAATTCATGGCCGTAAATGTGAAAAGTTTTTATTTAATTAAATTTCAATATTAATCACGTTAATTTATATTTATTTTTTGTCATAATATAACAGACAAATGGTTTTTTTCAATAATGATTTTTCACAAAATAATAATAACAAAAAAAAAAAATAAAAAAAAAAAAAATAATAATAATAAAAAAAAATACCGCTGTGACGAATAATAATAACACGAAAGACACACATCGGACTGAATAAATGAAATAACATCCAAAATATGCATCCGTAAAAATTGTTTCTATAATACACTCCGAATCCGAATGATATGTCATGGTAAAAAAAGGGAATAATATCATGACAAAAATCTAGGTACGAATGGAATTCATGAATAATTATTATATGGTAATAGAAATCTAACAAAAATATAATATTTTCCCCTTAACAAAAAAATCACGTACCTAATATTAAATTTCGCCATTTGTACACGAATAAATCTATAATTTAAAATTATTGTGCAAAAACTAGTTTGATATTTTTACGAAGAAATAATTGATTATTGGATTAAAAAATAAATAAATAAATTTTATAAATATATGTAAATTTTAATTTTTAGACTTTTCACACGCCTAGTTTTGGTGACGAGGGTTTCGATATTCCGTCGATGGGCAATCAAGGAAATAATTCCAACACCTCTTCGAGTTGTAACAACGTGTCGAGCCCGTCTAACAGTTCGGCTGATTCCATAATCACATCGCACACGCAACCGCAACCTTCTATGGCTTATCAACACAGTCAAGTAATTATAAAGATTATGGAATATGACTATTTGTAATACAATGTAAATATTAGTAGTGGATAGTGGAAAAAATTGATATAAAACGACAATCGTGTAATAGGTAACTCTAATACTTTTAATATATACGTTTGTTTAAATGCCATTCCGATTGATTATAAACCATATAAAAAAAAAAAAAAAAAAAAAATAGAAGAAAAATACAATATCGTGATTTACGAGCATTGGTTGGTTTTTATTAAATTTCATTATTCGACGGAAATTTCCTTTGATAAATGTTTCTTTATTATCTTTGGTTTTCTTTTACACAGACCGCAATGATGTATGTTAACATATTAATACTACGATTTTTCTCTTTACGTCACTTCTGATATTTATGAGGCAAATTGTTGTATTTTTTTTTTTTTTCGTTGTTGTTTCTTTATATTTTATAGTGTTACACTGCTGAAGGCTAATATTTTGACAAAAGTTTCATAATTTCCTAGAGGGAAAAAATATAAGAATAATAGTTATAAATCTTTTTAAATATTTTAAAAGGATAAAATTGTATTTTTTTTTTAATACAAATGAAACGAGTACAATTGATTTACAAGATTAATGTTACTTTTAAAATTAAAGTAATTAATTAAATTTGACATTTTAAATTGTTTTTCTTATTTGAAAATTACTTGGAATAATTAATATTGAAATTAATGGTTTTCGTGGTTTTAACGTAACTTTTGTTTTTACTTATAACGATATCGTATAAAAGAATTTTGTTTGATTGTTTTAGAAAAATTTTTGTAGAATAAATATATATTTTTTTAAATCATTAATACTATTAAAAAAAAAATAAAAAACTCATTAAATTAAATAATATTTTCAACGACAGATATATTTTATTTGATAATTTATACTGATATTTTACACTACAATTTATGTTTTAGCAGATGATGAATCACCATCATCCACAAGATACAGGCATGCAAGGAATGAATACACACAATTCGCATCACTCACATCAATCTGCTTATCAACAGCCCCTTTATTTGACTGGCCACGAACATGGTTTAGGACTAAACGTTAGGTAAGAGATTTTTAATATTCATATACTTAAATTTATACCTAATAAAAAAGTGGAATATAGAAAATTTTAAAACTAGAATTAAATAAAAATTTAATATTATTTACATTTTAATTACTACTGAAATAACTTAAATAATTATACTTTAAATATATAATATAATATAAATTATATTTTCAACATATTTTAAAATTAAATATTTAAATTCGTTTTTAGATATTTTTCAGTTTTTTCTATAGAATAATAAATTCTACTTAATAGCTTGAAACGAAATTTAATTTAGAACTAATAGCTTCAACTACTCAGTATCATAATAAATAGTTTCAAGTGGTACTCTTCAATCGTAATATACACTTTTAATGTTACAATGGCATTATAGGGAACACTTAACGAACGTGAATTAGAAACCTGACATGACTACCCTAAAATATTTCAAGTGAAAATCTAACTTGTAGGTCAAAAGTGTACTATAATACGTTTAAAATTTTATTTTATTTTTTATTATAATATTAATATTGTTACATCTTGTTACTCTTTATTTAGAATTAACTATTAAGTATATATTTATTAACGACACAGTCATACTGTTTCTTACAATTTTATATTATTTGGTTACAATTATTTATAATACAAAATATTACTTTAATATTATTTTTTTATTCTGAAATTACCTAAGTCTTATACATTAAATGACATAATATAGTATAAAATATATTATTAATTGGGAACTATAAATTTAAATAAAACATAGTTTGTTAAATTAATATTAATCGTGTCGCCATATTTTTAATTTAGATAAATTTATTTGATAATATAATTGTATGCAAATGAGCAAATGAGAAATAACCCAGGCAGTAGGTATACGCGTAATACCTACTAATATATTGTTATTATTATTACTATTATTAAGTAAGCCTAATAAATATTCATTATTTATTTTAGAATATAATATTAGTAAAAGTATAAAATGAATAACCGTTTTATAATTAAAAAAAAAAAAAAAAATGTTATGATTCGTAATCATATTTTATTATAACCTTATATGTATAGAGTAGTTAATCAGTTATTTTACTAGAGATGGGGGGAGGGAAAAAACTTTCTCTAGAATGTGCTTTTAATTTTAATATTACAAAATGAACGCTGATTTTTTCTATAGATTAAAATATTATGTTTGACAGCGATTTTTAAATTAGAATTCATTACACTAACTTAAAAATATCTATAATGATTTTATCTGAAAAATAAAATACATACTTTAAACATATGCATATAATTATATAACGTATACGATAATATTATATACATACGTAGGTACTCAGTTCAAATATATTGTTATTTTTAAGTAGATATATGTCATATTAAATTATGTATACATTAGTCAAACATTAATTCGGTAGAAAAAAATATAACGAAATAGCAATAAATAAATCTAAAAACAAAAACAGGTTTTATTTGACTCATTATAAAATATATAATATATGATTTTTTTTTTGTGAATGAATTCATTAGATTCTGGCATTAAAATTTGTCTTATAGTTAATGATAGAATTGCGTTTTTTTTTTATATGATTTAATAATCTTTTTTTGACGTTTTTCGTTTAATCCATAAGTTCCAGTTACTCTCAGCCCAGTTATACGCCATTGAATAACTCCAACTCCACGAATGGTGCGCAAAACGGCATGATGTATCACCGACATCACCAAGCGTCTAACCAACAACAACAACAACAACAACAGCAACAGCAGCAGCAGCAGCAACAACAACAGCAACAGCAGCAGCAACAACAGCAACAACAGCAGCAGCAGCAACAACAACAGCAGCAACACCATCATCAGCAACAACAACACCCACCTACCCATATGCCACAGCCCACCCACTTACCCCCTCACCATTATACTAATATGGGACCTCCTGCGACTAGTCCGCTGACACCTTCGCTGGACATGCACCGGCATTCTAACCCAACGCCAACCCCTGAAGGTATAAATACTACCAGTGACGACAGTGATGATAGTACACCGCATCAAACTATGGTAAATAGTTTTACATAAATTCGATATATACTAAAATAAAAAATAACCATATATTTTCGTAGTATCATTATTATTTGAATTTAAATAATATTTCATTTGAAAATAATATAAATTTGAAAATAAATACGAAAACAATGAAAACAGTTTTTAAATTTTATTAATCGATCTCTTATATAAGTTCAATGAAAAATTACTATATGATCCATTCATCTTGACCTTCAATAGGATTATCATTTTGGAGCAGCTAATTTTGGCCACATGTCATAATAAATCATCGAAAACAATATCGTTAAAATATTCTCAGAAGCTAGTTAAAAAGATATAATATCGACAGCCTAAAATAATAATTTTGTAATAAATGATCTCCCGTGATTACTCTTCGAACACTCACTGCAGCGTGTTTGTACGATATGTTATGTGTCCATAACTATCTACCGATTCAAACCACCCAGATGGTTAATAATGGTTTTATGTTTTATATTTCATAAAGATCGTAAACGATTCTTTCTCATTCGAATCGAAGGATTTCATTGCATGGGTTCCAGATAGCGTAATTTAATTTCCATTAATATTATTAATATTATTATTATGTTGTTCGTAACATCAATTTCCTGTTTATGTTTTAAGTATTCAAAGTAATTCAATAATGCCATACGAAGTGAAATAAAAATGAATAGGTGTTTTTAAGTATAATTCTTGGCAATTCCGTTTGAATAATGTATACAATTTTATGCAAAGGGTAGAGTTTTGCCTATAAAAAACAAATATACACACATATAATATATACTTCCTATGCATATTTCATATGATATATTTTGGTTAAAAATGTGTTATTATTGTACATACTTTCTCATACATATTTCATGTAACCCGTTACCCGTATATTATAATTTATATGTTTTCTAGTTAATATTCTTGTCGAATTCAATTGAATATTATTTGCATAAGGTTTAATCTTTAATAGAAATATAAAATAAATTATCGTCGAAATGTAAAAAATAAACAAATAAAATAAAAATTCATAGTTTTCTTTGATAGTACATGTGAATGACAAATGTCAAAATTTTTATTGAAAAACTCATTTACACTTTTTTTTTTCATCGTAACATTATTTTGTTTATCATATTATATTCTGTTAATTTATTTTTTATTCTTAGCTCGCAATCAAGAGGGAAAGGCTATCTCCGGAACCATTAGATGGTTGTGGGATTATGAAAATACAACAAAAGAAGCCGAAACCTACTAAAAAGAAAAAGAAAAGGGATCCAAACGAGCCACAAAAGTAAGTATCCAGAAACAGATTTACGATTTCTCAGAGGGGGGAACAAGACGATAATATCCAATCGTGTGTAATTATTATATTTCGATAGTTTCCGGGGTTGGAACAGTAGTACAATATAGTACATACACACACATATATATACAATAGTATATACAATATATTATAATACTCTCATTTGAACCCTCCAATTTCGTGTGTTTGTGTGTGTTTTTATCTGTAAACGAAAAGGGAGAGTTTTACAATGTTATGCCTCGGATCAATACGTGATGCAGTCTGTTGCTACTTGAAAGTTTCCAAATTTTCTATACCCTTTTTATGCACCCCTTAATGTGCTTATTCATGGTATTGCAGTTGGTTCTTCCGTGAAAATGCTATTTAGTCGTCGCTGAGCCTTACAAAATTAGCTTTGTCGGATTCGAGAAAAATGTTTTTTTTTTTTAAAATTTTTTTATTGTTATTATTTTTATTCAAACATTACTCGGCCAATTAGGAATTAATTTTGTACATTTGAATATTATTTATTTTCTCTATTATATTATAAAAGTTTCAACTAGTTTAGGAAGCCCTGTTGTAATGGTATGTGTGTGCATGTATAATAGCATTTATATTTAATGCTACGAAGTTTGTAGTTTAAACAGCTGCACATTAAATACACATTTTTTAATAGTTTAAAAATAATATATTTGACCTATCAAGGATATATCTTGAAAATAATTAATGTAATTACCAGTTAGTTATACGTAAATTTTTATGTTTATTTTATGCATTTAGTTATTTAATAAATCTTTCGTTACATTAGGATCCCTTCGACGGTGTACATTTTATATTAATTAAAAACTAAATAAACTCGTTATAAATATACATTTATTGGCGCAAAGTAAAGTTCCAAATCTACTTAATGTACGAAATACGTTATTAAAAATAAAAACATAATAATAAATTCTCCGCAGTAATATATTCATTCGCAGCATTCTTTTGTTTTTGAATCTTATCGATAATATTATTGCAGATAATAATTGATATGAAATATTATTCATAAATACATATTATACATATAATATTAAACGAACAGTGTTATTCTTAAACTTTGCAAAGTCGAAAAAAATAAAAATAAAATGTTTTATTCACACAATTGATAATAAGTATTAAACGATAGTGTTAATATATTATTTTGATTAATTTATTCCACACAAATTAATATACCTACCGAAAATACTATTCTGAGATCTGAATTATTATTTGAGTGTGTTAACGATATTTACGTTTGTTCTCTAGATCTTTCTTAATGATACGTTTAAAACCTATGATATATGCGTTGGGTGGTGTGTGCATTTGTATGGGAGGAGAAGAAGTCTTTTGTTAAGCTCTCATTAAGAATAATTTATGTTACATTTTTCTTTCCGAGCTATTGTTGCTAGCCAACGGTTTCTGAAGAGCCACCTCGTTGTTCTTTTTTTTCTCTGTTTGTTCGCACACAGACCGACCAGCTATCGACCTCGAATTTCTACCATTTTTATTGAAAAAAAAATTTAAAAAAAATATTATTATTCAAAGAATGTACATAATTTTATTGTGAATTTATTTACCGAAATTTTCTAGGGATTTTATTTGTCATAATATGGAATAAATCGTTTGTATTTAGTATTTACACAATATTATCACACCAGCTATTTCGTAAAATAAAAATATTACAATAACGCGCATGATTGTGTTATTTTTTAAAACACGTAGTAATAAAACCACGTCTAATACAAAATATTTTAAAATGTAAAACTATAGGAAATGATTATAATATGTAGGTATTTCAAAAGCGCTTACCCGTATGGAATTTTAAAATTTTCATTTTTTCTTTCAAAACTACCCGTTTATTTAATTTTGAAATAAATAAACCTTAAAATTATTTTATTTTATAAATTTTAATTAAAATGTAATTTTATAATATTTTTCTAAGATTTCTATTTTCGAATATAAAAACCAATAAATGACCAAATATTTATTGTGTTATATGTACTTATTTAAAATTTATTAAAAAGATACAATTTCAACTGTTTTTATAAACTAAATATCGTTATAAATAGTGCGTATATCGAATTAAATATAATTAAATATAAATCAATAGTCTTTTTATTTACAGTATTATTTCTTGGATAATTTATAAAAAAAAATTTATTCATTCATATTATAAGGTAGAAATAAAAATAAAAATTTACACACTTACATTATATTTTTATTTTAAAGTTTAATTTAGGTCATATTTTTCTTCTTCGAAATAATAAATTATTCATGCAATCGCGAGAATGATTTCATTCAAAAATTATTGTGGGTAATTTGATACATTTTTATTATCTATATTATATATTATCACTTTGTATAATCTTTTAATAATTATTAAAAAACAAAATTTCCTATCTATTTTCCAATGAATTATAATGTTGTAATCATCTATACACATTATCGCAATTACCTCGTTATTTAAACGGTGATAAATCGCCAATTTTAACTGGGTTTAACAATAATAAATGAACTGATACCGAAATAGAATATGTATTATTATTATTATCATTATATAGTTTTACTTCGAATACTTAATATTACGCATTAGTTTTAATTTTGAACGAGCAATGAAATTCGAAACGCATAAAAATAATATAATAATCCGTAGGTACCTCCTAGTTGCATGTCGGTTATCATCTTCGCAATTAGCTACGGCAGATGGCGACGCGTATTTATATAATAAACGACGATAATAATAATTGGCCATTAAAAACGCACATGAAAATATCGAATGGGGGTTTTTAAGTTTTAAGTATTTATTTTTATTTTCGTTTTACAAGAACTGTATTCGATATAATTGAGAATATCATAAAAACGTGGTGTGCCCAAGTGGTAGTGACGCATTAATTAATATAATAATTAAAATTGAAATAAAATATAAAGACTGAAATTTGAGTTCCCAAAAATTATAATAATCGATATCAAACAATATTTAAATATATTATCACGTTTACGTGTATATATATACGATGACAATAATAATATTTCTAACGTTTTTGGCACACTGAAATAATACGATGAGTATATCGGATAGGCGAACAATTAAATTTACAAACTTCGACCGATTGCTGCAATTTTAATAATGAGTTGAAGTGAATTCGCATACCATTTTAATCTTTATACGAAATGCAAATTGACTGTAAGTTTGCCAGACCAATATTTACTGCGTATACATGCACATAAATCGTTTAACGGTTTCGTATATTATGATAAATTAAATGTTTGCGTTTTTATAATATTTAAAACCATATTATTAAACAATTCCCTGCGAGCACTTACCTAAATGGTGTAATATTGTATTCGCGTTGAATATAACGTATACATTTTATACGATCTGTATACATAGACGAGATATTTTATTGATTACGTACTCGTGTTTTCGGTGCGACTACTATTAATGTGATTAATTAAATATATAAAACGAAACGTTTTGTAAACCGAGTCCCCGAAGACCGTCTGAACTCTGCCAATTCTACTGTTGTTACCATTGTAAGTTGATCTTGGAATGGTGATTCGTATATTATGTTCGCGGAATAAATTTAATTATAACCAACAATATCATCTCGTAATATAACGATGAAGTTAAATTATTACAATAATAAACGATCAATAATTTTGTTCCTGTTCTCGTCTTATTGCATACGGATTCATAGTAACGTAATCATATTTTATGTCTTGTCATCGATTGTTAAATGAAATTTCAATACAATTTATAATAACATAATTACATTCTCGTACTTAACTTTGAAAAAGATTGGTATACCTTAATTATACCCAGTGCTCGATTTGGGGGGGGGACGCGGGGGACGGAGTACCTCTTCTATTTTTTATTTTTTTGAGCGTACCCCTACTAATTATTAAATCCCTTATGATATTACATGTACTTAAGTATATTAGGGGGGATGCTAATTTTTTTTGAAAGTCTGATAGTCCCCTTATTTTTTTTCTCCAAATCAAACACTGATTATACCTATATACTATAATGTATTGTATACGATACATTTTCTCAGATTTTCTAAATAATTTACCTGTCTAAAAATAATCTTTATTACATTTGAATCTTATAATTGACACGCATTTTTTTATTCTATATACACTCACTGCAGGTTATATTAATATCAATATAATAATAATAATTATAATAATAACCAATAGCTGGTATAATAATATACATTACACTTATTATGCGTTAATTAATATAACGTTGGGTTTATTAATTTTTAATTGAATTTCAACGATTAACGTATCGCATTTTAATATTGATTACCCCGAGCAGTTTGGAATGCCTTCGTGAAAAACAACAATTTTTGCACGTACCTTATACGTCGAGGTCGCCGTGTCGTTTTATATGAGATTAATAAAATATTAAAACTTTTTTTTAAAATAAATCGATTCATTCGTGCACGCTGTAAAAATACCGACACATTAATATAATTAAATATGCTGATTTATAATCGTCACTATATGAAGCAGCGAATTTTTTTATTTTTTTTTTTCGAAAAAAAACGACCCCTTT
Organism: Tetraneura akinire; assembly: GCA_021307375.1. NCBI lineage: Eukaryota > Metazoa > Arthropoda > Insecta > Hemiptera > Aphididae > Tetraneura > Tetraneura akinire. The sequence goes on along the minus strand of JAIUCT010000013.1, from coordinate 8,326,296 downwards.
TTTACGGTCGGTTTTTAGTACGGATTCGTTTTGAAATATTTACGTATACTATTGACAACGTGTATATTATATCATTTGTAATACAGTTTTCTGGAAACGTTTTGTTTTCTGTCATTATTTTAACGTATAGGTAAAAACCATGTCGGACAATGTTATTAAACGCGGTTACTTTCCGTCAAAACTACAAAGGACAATAGACATGGTACGTATTTATAGGTGATAAAATAAGTGATAACGCACACGTGACACTCGCAATTATTTAGAATATTCCTCTATTATACGCAACGACGGAATTTGTGATAAAAAATATATAATATATAATATAAAAAAATACACATCTGTTCGAGTAGAATATAATATTATTATACTCGTACAGACGTCCTATTAATATAACGATAATATAATAAACAACCGGTCGTTTTAATAACTGTTTATCGTAACGGACGTTACGAATAATAATTATTATTACAATCGCTCGGACAACCGTCGAGTCGTTCTGTTTTTTTAGTAATTATTATTAAAAATAAATATCCGGGAGTCGTTTTAGAGTAATAGTGCCACTGGATGTTTTTTATTTTTTATTTTTTTTGTTTTTTAATTTGTTAGGTTAGTTTTTTACGAAATCGTCTCTCACGACGACGACGTATAGGTGGTAATCGGCGCACCTCAAGTGGAAACAGCTGATATGATATTATTATTATTCCGACCAACTTTCGGCGCGAATTATTATTATTATTATTCGAAGAAACTTATTCGCTTTGTCGGATGCATATTTATTTTTCCGAATACGGTAATTTTCGTCAAAAACTTGAAACATCTATCCCATCACCCTCGGCGAAACGCCGCAGTTGTACAGTGCGTGTGTTCTGCAGTATTATTATACATTCTCATTCGTTATCCACCGGCAAAAGTTTATTATATACTTTATGTTCCCGTCGGAGAGTATTGATCTTCGGACGGTTGAGACTGGGTTATTGCTAAAGTTCGCCCGAGTGCATAGGGTTGTTATATAGACATTTAAACTTTACAATGAAAAAACTATACCGTATAGGTAGGTGTAATACGAGCCTTTTATGTGTACATCTACATTATAATTATTATTATTATAATTATAAGGAAGACGATAGTAGGCGTTTTTCGGGAAAAAGTGTTTTTTTTTTCCTTTTTTGAACTAGGTAATTATTATTATTATTATTTAAATGATATTTGATAACATAAACACGTCTGGTTTGGTTTTTTCTGTTATCGGGCCCCAAGGATTTTCTGTCACAAGACTGCCCCAGACGTAATGAAATTCACCAGAAACTATCCGTTCGATAATGTACGCGATAATATAATAATAATAATATTATGTACCTACTGGGGACAAATTATTATTTATACTGCGGTACATTTACCGCACTAATTCGAGTCGGCGAAATTTATATAATTACACGACTAATAGAATCAATAAACTTTGTTTTGAGCGAACAAACGGAAGACTTTTCAAACTCCGGCGGTATAGTTTAGGTACAACAATAATTATTATTATATAGGTACCTGCGTATGTCTGGTCCGGGGCAAAAGTTATTTTCTTCCACTTGCAATGTATATGAAAATAAACGCTATAGTAGATATATATTAATATTTTCGTATACTTTAAACAGGTTGCAAATAAATAATTGATAACCATGTAACCATAATAATAATACCGTTTTTATTTTTATTTCATTGAAAAATGTACATATAAAAAGGAACACAAAATACACGATAATATGGACCATTAACCAATAAAGGTTTTTTGACGTTTATTGTGGATGATGGTTGACTGTTTATCTATTATATATCTTTATATTATAAATTATAATATAAACATTTATTTACAGTTTCCACGAGTGTTTCCGTACACATTAAATTTATGAAATTATAAAAGCGTTGCCAATACTATAAATAAATTTAATAATAAAAACTCCCCATACCAATATTGGATCTCCCCCAAAAAAACATTACACACACACACACACACACACAAACACACTTACTAATAATGAAAAAGGGAGTGTTATAATAAATAAAAATATAACTTAGTTATTTTGTTTATATTTTATTTTATTTTTCAAAGTCTATATATTTATGCATAAACGTATATTTTGTTATATCGATCAATTAATCATATACGAAATACATTAACTAAATTACTACAAAATAATAATGAATAATGGTTTTTCTAACATAAAATATAATATTAAAAAATAAAAAAGTGATTGTGTTTTAAATGTATATGGAATAAAAAATAAATAATGGAAAATTATATAAAAAATTTTATTAAAAAAAAAAATTAAATTATTTTTGTATAGTAGGTATGTAAAATGAATAAAAAACGAGTTTACAATTTATTATCAATTTAATGAACAAAAATATCAAACCATTAAATTAATTTTATTATTTAAGTAATACAAACAAAATAAATTACGGGGAGTATTTTTAGTGCATATTATAGTCATTTTTATTGTTCAAATACATGCGATATAAACATCAATGGGCTTTAGTGCCAGAACGTCCGGGTCTTAGTCATAAACTTCGGAACCCTAATAATTAAAAATGTATTTCAATTTTCAACCAATCTAGAATCACGATTAGTTATTATACTTGGGGCCGAAAATAAATTAAATAAATCAAAATATATAATACTATTGGTATCTTTTTGTTACAGTTAATCCTATCTCTTGTATGATTATATAAGTTTAATTAAAAAAAAAAAAAAAAAAAAAAAATCAATAACATAATAATATAACTATCATCTGAAACATAATTGAATTGATGTCTCATTATTAGTTAGATACTACAAAAACGTTAATAATAATTACAACTAAAACTCGATACTCTAGTGAAAAAAAAAAAAAACAATTTACAATTTTCTAATAATTTCATTATATAATAATTATAAAAATTATAATCGATGTTAAATTACATTACACGAATAAATTCATTAATTGTAACGATAATATTAGTTGAGTTAAGTAGACATTTTAAGACAAGTGTATAATAATTATACTGATGAGAATTTATCGTATTATTTTAGGCCTGTATCTGCGTACGCACTTTTCTTCCGAGACACACAAGCGGCAATCAAAGGTAAAAATCCGAATGCGAGTTTTGGTGAAGTATCCAAGATTGTAGCATCAATGTGGGATTCGTTAGACGCAGATCACAAAAATGTAAGTTTATTATGAATTATTATTGTATACGTAGAACGTGGAATGATCAATTAATAACAACAACTTTGGTATAAATTAGATTTATCTCTTACAAAAATATATCGTGACAAAATAAATTTAGTAAAACATTTTTATTTATTTATTTTTTTTGAATTGTAAGTAAATGAAATATTATTTTTGTGTGACTGACGGATTAAAGTCCTTTTTATTATTATTATTCTTTCTCTTGTCAAACTTGCTTGCGCTTGCAAACATTTTCTCTTATTATTTATATCGGCAAAGGGAAACATTTTATAGAGAAGAAAAGCTTCCTCCGCGTTCCTCCGTTCTGTTATACGTTTTTCACAGTTACACAATCTCTATGCGAATGAAAAATAGTAATCCATTTTTAGGAGTGCCCTCTCAGTCAGTTCGAACACATTAATAAAACCAAATACTGAAAGGAGAAAAACAGAAAAATACTGAACGGATGAATGGAAAGGGGTTATGACAGGGCAAGATAGGGAGGTTATTTTCTTTCCAGAGAATAAATAATGTTGGAGCTGACGTTATGAAAATATAGGTAGAACGGTTGGAAGTGTGACGAGGTACAGGGAGAAGTAATTTCTAAAGCTTTTTCACTTGTAAAATACGCACACAAAGATAATAATATGTCTGTGTGCTCGTGTATAATATGTAAAGAGGGAATAACCGTTGAAAACATGTAAATAATAATAATAATAAACGGGACAGCAATGGAAATTAATTTCTGCCAAGTTCAGGTTGTTGTAGTTTTTTTTTTTAACCACAAATCCAAATAAAAATCTTATTGTGTTATTATACAGTATAGTATATTAAAAATTAAAATAAAACTATTGTTTCATTGCGATATCAATCCCTAGACGTGATTAATTGAATGTCGATATTATATATTATATTACATTGTATGGCTGTAACAAATATAAATTACTCGTGTGACGGAACTTAGGTACGCGTAATGAAATACCCTATTAATAATAATGTCTTGTATAATATAATATGTTTAATATACGTTATACTCTATAGTGATATATTAACCTAAACATATCACGCGATTACTTAAAACTTTTATTACATAAAATAAATTATTATTTTGAAACTGAAATATGTTGTGTGTTTATGAAAAGTTTAAATTTGTTATACTTATGAAAAAAATAATATACGAAAATATGCGAATGTTAATTTTTCCATTTAACCTCAAATAAGTTTAAAAAAAATGATTATTTTTTTTTCTTTTATCTATCAAACGTATTTTTTTTCTTTAATCTTTAATTTCGTACCAAAGAGTATAGTATTTTTTTTCTCCCGTTTATGTACCATAATATTCTATACATCTATATCTAAAATAAAATGTTCAAATAAATTGAACCTACGTATATTTAAAATAAATTGTGATTAAAATATAAGATAATATTATTCTATGAAATGTATATAAATAACTTTTATTTAAATATACCTGTATACACGAGTACTACTAAGAGTTTATTACGTATTATTTTATCTTTGATCGAATCAAAAATAATTTCAAATAGAAAATATTATTATGAAATAATATTATTTATTAATAAATAAAATATACAAATACTAATAATAATGCGAAATCGGTGGATGGATAGTTGTACAAATAATTAGAAAATAAAACGCAATAATCTATAGTAGGTATTATAAAATAGTGTTCTTAAATAATATAATAAATGGGTTGTTAAAATACGGACAAGACAAAATGTTAATAACAGTAAACTACTAAGTGCAGTAGATACTTTCACAAATATGTTGACCCAATTCTCATGATTCGTAGGCTCAAGTATATAATGTGTATATTAAATGGATCGAGAGAAATCTACAAGGTACTTCCGGGATATATCAATTTCTGGTTCCATATTGTTTTTATATATTTCCAACGAATATTCAAATCATGACGTTATACGTTATAATAAAATTACAATCAAAATAATAATATTAAATCTATAAAACGGTATAGTTTTACATTAGTCAAAATATGGTTATCGTAAAATTCGGTAGTGGTAAACTGTGTAAGAACACGAAAAACAGACTACGTAGAGTAAAATCAACAAGCCGACGTTAGTAAATCTTATTGAAACTACAAGATTATTATACGATTTTATGTGAAATCTCCATAAAAACTTTCTAAAATGAACACTAATACTCGCCTATTTAATTGAACTACCAACTAACGATTAAGAGTTATAATATTACTCCTAGTTATGAGTTGACATTATTCTCTTGACGTAATAAGAATAACTAGGTAATAAATCGACATATGAAATAAAATATCAATCTTTGTGGTAATTAATCAAAATGTAGATTAAAAATTAAAAATCATATCGCGGTAATTATTAATAAATATATACATTCAAAATAAAAGAAATATTCAAATGGACGATTTAAAATTCTTAAACTCCATGATGGAATTCTAGACTCGTACGTACTTATCATGGTATATTCTTAAACTTGAATACATTAGCGTTTATCCACACATTATAGACACACATGAATAATAATAATATTTATGTTGATCAAATCAATTCAAATTGATAAAACAAATTGTATAGAGTATACAGATTGGGATATTAATCACGGTCTTGGATAATGATAAAAATAGTACCAAAACGATTGATAATAATTAATACAATTTTATTTGTTAATAAAAATTTTCTCGAGTTCATAGATAATAAAAAATATTCGTATCGTATTCGTGATGAAAGTTCGAAAAGGCGAAGAATGTTTGAATAATTTTCAACAATAGGTATAAATATTTTGTATTAATATTAATAATCACGGCAGTTCTGTCAAATTCCATAACGAGAAAAATTTTTTTATTTGCAAAATATTATTACATTTTACGGTAGATTAATTTTGTAGGTATTTAAGGCACCGTCAGTTTTGAAAGTTTGGGATTTCAATTTTATTACCCATAGTCGTATACAATCATTAGGTTATATTTTTAATGTTAATTCCCCCGAGAGCGCACTGTATAAATTTTATAATAACAAAATGAAAAGTTTGTCTTTGCTATGACAATAGAAAGAAAAGAGGTGAACTCATTGAATGGGACGTAAAATGGAGGGTTGCCACGTTTATAAGCAATTTAAATCAATAATGTTTAAATTAGAAACTTTGCTCGGTACCACCCTTCTATTACGTACCGCCCATCATAATCTACCCGTACCAATGCTGATTACGCATTCACAAAGGCATCATCTGGAATAGGTCATATGTTGTGCAAATTTATAATATATACTTTGTTGAAATCGCCCGTCTGAAATTATTATTTGATTATTAAGCGGGGAAAAGGGTCCAATAAAACATAAAACGCGAATGAGTGTTCACGACACGTAAACGAAATTAAATTCGTAAGCGTACGCGAATATAACGCACAGGTACCTACTCTCTCTCATATTTATAATAATATTATGTAACGTGATGAACAAGAAAAATCTAAGAAATCAAAAATATTTAATAACAAAATTATTTATATTTCCACGTTCCGATTTACGAGTTTAATTGATTTCCTTTTGTTTAAATTCATTTTCGCAAAACATCTATAGGTCGGTTGAATTATAATATTGTCGTTCTTATTTACCTATTGTTTATAAAAGTTCGTTATTAATATAAAATACGGTACACTCTGCAACAATTTTTCATCGTAAAATTAATTGTATAATAAATTGTATAATATATAACTAAAAAAAATGTTCAATGCATCATAAATGGTGGTATACTTAATAATAATAAGGTATTGAAAAATTTCTTGTATACAAATAAATTACATTTTTGTTTATAATATTTAATAACTTTCCAATTTCAAAAAATTAACTGCGAGTAGAAAGGAACGTCGCGGAATGTAAATAATTATATTGCGTTGCATTTACAAATAATTTGTTGTAAGGTTCGAAATTTCAGTTAAAATAATAATAATATTTTGATAAATGTTTTATTTTCTACTGCGTAATACGCACGCGGTATAATAACGGAAAAATAATATTAATGTAATGTTTATACACGTTTTAGGTTTACAAGAAGAAAACAGAAGCGGCGAAAAAAGATTACTTGAAGGCCTTGGCAGCATACAGAGCGAGTCTAGTGTCAAAGGTATGTCGCAATATATGATATTTGTTTCGAAATCGCGTTTTTACACTACGTATATATAATAATTTCTACGGTAAAATTATAATATAATCTATATTAAGATTACAAAAAAAAAAAAAAAAAAATGCTATAATACGAAATATGATAACGTTTCGAGGTTAGGGTTAATGATTCGCGATAGTGTTTTAAACGTTCGTGACAATGATTGCAGGGCGGTGAACCCGATTCCAGTATGTACGCCGGAGGGTACGTGGGTAGTTACGGCGGCGTGTACAACGGATACTCACCACCGGCTGGTCTACCGTCGCCCCCGATGTCCGTGCCGTCGCCGCATTCGCAAGTGCACGGTCAAGTGAAAAAGTCCGCGATGATGATGGACAATCGAGTGCCGGTCATGGGTGGTCATCCGCAGAACCACAATCAGTCGGTAAGTACTTAGGGAAAAAAAATATCGTCGTACTCTGACGTAAAATTATCCGTAATGAATATTTAATTCAATATTAATTGGGCACTAGATAACGTCAGTTACTAGTTGGTAGTTTTGATTTGAACTGTGGTCAATTTGGCAGTGTCGTCTTATCACGATACGTTACATGATAAATCGCGATTATGGATTAATATTTTTTTTTTAAGTATAATAATATTGTTAAATAATATGATTGTTGCGTTTTTCTACTGGTCGGTCGGCCTAGCCGGATTTCGATGTTTAGATGATAAATGACCCGCACGAAATTGTAGGATGGAGTATAATTATTTTAAACTCACGGTACGGATGTTTTAAACTTTAAACAGATGCGTTATGTTGGTTACTTTCCAAATTTAATAATATAAGTACGGCGTTTTAATGAGTTGGGAAAATATGCGAGACACTGTTGTATTATATTGAAAACTTCAAAGGCGTCTGAAATATTATTATTATCATGCTAGAATTAAATCATTATTGCGACGCCTTTAAACACTATCGTTTATTTTTATTCTCTTATTTTCTTATATTTTATAATATTATTAATCCAATTTCACGGACGCCTTGAGCTGATTTGTTTTATAAGGTGATTCCCAACGCTATATAATGATTAAAGTGAAATGATTTCAGTCCATCGAAAACATTATTATTACGCAGCAACAGTCAATAATTAATGAACGTGACATGATTTTTTTTAATTATCGTTTAATTTTTTCCCTCCAAACATAAATATATCAATAATATTATGTAACGTTTAAAATCTTACTTGTGATATATTATTTTAATAATAATTATAAATTGTATTCAATTTGAATATTAATATAATATTTATTACAAAATTATTTCAATTTTCAATTTACAACCAAACACACCGTTGAATATTATAAATATTTTATGTAGGTATATTATTAATTACTAAACAGTATGTTATAATATATTATGAATTGTGTAATAATATACAACGTTTTGTGAACGGCGGGTAACCAATTGAACACGGTCGACCATATTATTATATTATTTATAACATTAATTTAGAATTCTTAATGGACGTCCGCAGGTGTTGGAAACAAATAACGGCTGTTGTCTTCCACTTGTTTTTTTCTTGACTACGCCACATGTTACTTTTTTGAAATCCTAAATAATTTGTAAATACGCACATTTCAAAATCCCACTGTACAATGTTCGTTTGGTATTTATTTTTAAATTTTACTCAGAAAGATATTTTTAATCGTTACAATAAATGTATACCCTTCGTGTCGCGTTATATTACGGGTTTTTGTCAAAAAATACTAAAAACGTTATTCATAATAACTGTATAGTATATACAGTTGGGAGGTTTGACGTTCAAGAGATACAAGATGTGATAATACATAGTTGGAATATTATTTATTTCATCGTTCCACGGCAACTACGCGATTATATTAGGTACTCGTAATAGATATTTTGGCAAAGTGGCAACATGTAAATAATAATATTGTACGATTAAAACGTGCCAGACGTTTTCAACACTGATTTCGTGAGTGCACCCAGACTTTTTGGGTATTGCAGCTGTCACTAATTCACTATTCCATCCTGCGTTATATTATATCGACTAACATACACTAACCGTGTTCATTACGTTTTATGTTATATAGCAGCAAACTGCGGGACTGATCGGTAACCATAACCAAGGTGCACCCGGACTTAACCATTTGCCTCAGCATCCTCAAGTCGGACTTCCGCCGTCACCGCAACAGTCGCAACCCCCTACGCCACCAGCCAATGTCTCTTCATACGTGAGTATTAAAAAATATAGATGATTTTTTTTTTTTTTATAAACAAAGATATTATCGTATTGTCGGTGTTGAAATGTTCTGGTCATCAGAAAAGTGCCTATACAACATCATTCTTGATTAGGTACGACTTTGGAATTGATAAATGGGTTGGGATAATTTCTACTCTTGTTTGTTTGAAATTGTAGATTATGCCGAACAATGATAAAAAATAAAAATAAAATAATAATAATAATAGAGGTCATCTTATCTCGGTTTTATGGATGATGCGTTGATGATGTTGTACAACACAGTGTGTATTGTAATATGACATCGTGTCGGGTTATTCAATTTATTATTTCATTAGGTTACGAGATATTGTATCGTGCATGTTCATCATAAATTCGTAAGATAATAGTAATATATTATGAAAGACATAATGTGATTGATAATGAATAATGATCAATAATGGACGGTTGTGTTGAGGAATACTAAAATATTAAGTACTCGTATTTACCTATAATTTTTCTAAGTATGAATATGAATTTAAATAATCTTATCATTCGAGGAAACTTAAATATATCTACAAACCAATAATTAACGACGGCAAGATATTATATTTTATTATTCTTATTTTGGCAAAAATCGACCATTTTTTCGAGACTCTTTAATTCGTTAAAATTGAATGGCTGTTCGCAAATTACATTTTATATTTGATTAAGAATACAATAAATTCAAAAGTCTAGGTTTTTAATTATCTGCCGGACTGGTTTGTCATTCAATTTTTATTCTATCTCCTAGTATTATTATTATTATCATAAATGATAAATCATATCGGAGTGCGTATGACAGCGTATGATAATAATAATATATTCACTATAAGAAGACGTATTATGACGAAAACGACGAGGAAAAAAGAAAATAATAAACTATTTTTCAATAGAAATTCGTGAAAAATAAATGTCGGCCGCGCGAAATTTGATTATCGTTACGCGTACCTATTTATTATAATATCCTTACCTCAAAACTCTAATAATAACGATTTTCGACTTTCCTCGGATAACCAATACCGTGGTATAAATAATATTTTAATTTCGTTAAACATTCACGATATAATAATAATATAAATATTAGGAAACGAACTACCCCGGCTTTACGAGAAATTTCGGAGTTATCGTAAACTACCGAATTACACGCGCAGAGTCATTTTTAGCGTAATGTAATTTTATTTATGGTCTTCGTACATAGGTACTTCGGCGTGCTAGACAGTCGGGGAGCTATCGATCTATATTATGCAGATGTTTGTACAATAAGAAGGGGGACGAGTGTAGTAATTGAATTCCTGTTTGTTTGTCGTCGAATAAAATCAATACAAACGTAATTATGTATACACAAATTTTGTTTTCAATTTAAAGAGCGCTTGTTTCTCGTACGTACAAGGTACAACCCATAAATATATATTATATATTATTATTATTATTATGATTATTATTATGGAATGTCTGAGCTAATACAATCGAGAATATAACGATTATACGTCAAATTGGTTTTCACCGTAGAAAAAAAAAAGAGGGGAAAAAAATGGAAAAAATTCGATTTATTATATAGGAAAATGCTAAAACACACAATTATAATATTATTATATTATAGATTCTCGTTTCGTTTATCTTATAATATGTAAACCCGTTAAAAAAATATCGTTCGTTTTTACCGAATAGAGGTACCTACTATCAAGCACGTATTCAGGATCAATTTTCGGGGGGGTTTTTTTGGAGGGGGGGAAATTGGGAAAAGTATAAATACAATTTATATATAAATTTTGTAGTTAGTCTTCGTTATATTATAAATATAAAACTACTTTAAAAATTTCGGGGGGTTTGAACACCTAACCCCCCCCTGGATACGGGCTTGCCTACTATATACTTACACCACCGGTAATAATCAAAATAGATTTTTCTCCGATTTATAATCTACGTCACGACGACCCTGAACCGCTAAAATCCGAAATATTTCCTTTTTTAACCTTAAAATATTATATTTGTGTTTTTTTTTCTTCGTTTCAGTGGCCTTGGTGTTTCAACCCGACACAAAACAGCCATTAACTGTTGTCTCGCCGACATCAGTTCAGAAGCAGTCGGTCGACGCGTGCACGCGAAACAGACTCGGAAACGTATTCGTATCGGACGATAATGAATGGAAAACGGAATCGTTGAGGTCCGATTGTGGACGTATGGACACCGCAAGTGAGTGTCAGACCAGTCGTATACGTCTATCATATAAAATATTATAAAATAAACATAACACGATCATATAATTTATATGAATATAAAATGACATTACATTTTTATACGATTGTTTATTGTATTATTATTCGGATGTCGTCGCGTGTCGTTCGTTCGGCCGGCACGCGTCGCGTGTTTATTGGGATATTGCCGAATCGACGTGACAACAACGCGCGACTATACGACTCGTAATCGTCGTTTTCAATTCGCGATAAAAAAAAAAATAATAATAATAATATCATTATTATTATTGTAACATGATCACAATATTAACAGATGTCGTCCAAACACACTTAAACGCCGCACTGTAGATAATATCGTCAGAGATTAGATTTTTTTTTTTATATATAATTATAAATTATGTTTCCATGATTTGTAGCTAATACGAGATTTCGCTATCTTCGTGTAAAATAAAATTGAAAAAAATATATTCATATTTCCCCGTACTCGTATTTTAGTTAAAAAAAAAAAAAAAAAAAAAAATTAGTTACCAAAAACATCCGAAACTATAGTCGAAAATTATTAAGAAAAATACCCTCAAAATGGTAGATTTCAATCGATTCGTATCGTACATTATACGGTTTGCGTGTTTTACTTGTAAAATCCGTTCCAACTCGACGGCGTACAATAATTATTAATTTTGGGCAAATTAAATTACCGTATTTTTTTCTCATTACGCACTTATTTGATTATACCACTATTAATTATTATTATTAATTTATTATTGTGCGAAACTGCTGGGTAAATTATATTATATTATATATAGAAGTCACGGTGCGGTGACGTCTTAATTAAATATTTTATGCGCTGACGAGTTCAGCCGTTGGAGGTCGATTGTGGTCAATTAAATTCGTGTACAATTTATATTATTATGCGCCAGAACAATATAATTTATTAACATATTTTATTGTTTTACAGTAAATGCACGGTGAACACTCGGCCATGTTCCGGTACATTGCCAGAAACCAAATGTCCCAAGCCGATTCCTCTTCTTCGTCGTCCGTATTCACCTCTTTCCGACGAATATAAGGCCCGAAGACCGCTGCTCCGTGTATTATACGATTATTATTATTATTATCATCATTATTACATTATTATTATTTTTATTATTATTATTATTATTATCATCATTATATTATTATTATTATTATTATTATTAATTATTATTACATATTATACCTATATAATATAATATATATATATATATATATATTGTATATCAGTGACTACGAGTATCTCATATTACAAAATGCTTGTGAATATTTATTTTATTAAATAAGAAAAAAAAATATTATAAAATAACGCGATAACATAAGTAATATAATAATATATTATAATATAATTAGGTTTATATTACGTATTGTATGAATGTATAATATTATATATATATATTATTGTGTATACATGGTTTTTTTTTTTTTTTTTTTTTTTTTTTTTTTTGCAATAAAATCATCCAATAATGATATTTGTAAATAAGAATGTCGTATTTAAGCAATAAATTTGCTATTCTAAATGTAAGCAATGTCTCCGCGACAATCCCAATGCTGTTTTGTGCACATAATATAAAAGTAATAATATTATTGTTATATGAATATTGAATATACTACTATTTTTTAACGTTTAAATCGTTTTCTTTTTAAATATTATTATTATTATTATTATTATTTATAATATTATTATTATTATTATTATTATTTTCTTACGTTAAAGCATTTAGTTTATTTTTTATGTAAATAACATTTAAAATCTTGTTTTGTACTATATTGTAATAATAATTATTATACTATATACTCATTATGACCTAAACCTAACGGACTATAAATATAATATTATAGTAAAGTTTGAGCTAATTTATTAAACATTCACAACAACAATATTGGTAATTGGTACCGCGGTACTACAAAAAGTGTATAATTATGTCAATCAAATACTATATCTTGTTAAGTGTTTCGGTCATAAAGTGTTATGATACCTATTTATAATGATATTTTAAATATTAAAAAAAAAAATAATAGCTAGGTATTCATATCAATGTGAAAATATTATTTTTTATTTAATTATTAATATTATTGTCCAATATTTATTTTTGTTTTATTTTTATTTTATTATTTAGCCAAATTGAAAATTTTAAAGTTGTTATTATACTTAATATTTTTTCCCTTTTGTTTTTTTTTTAAGTAGGTATGATTTTATATTTTGTATATAATGATTAAGAACGCTCATGTTATCTGTTGTTTTTAAATCTGTTTATATAGTATATAAATAAAATGTAAACGATTATAAATGGAAAATAAAAAATGTAATTAAATAGTGGTAAATATTTGTTAATTTATATATATTTTTTTTCTAATAATTGCCAATATCAATTCTATATTTTATTGATATTCCATTTATTGATTTTAATGAAATCTATTCATTAAAATACATAAGATAGACCAATCTATTCTTATATTTTTATATATATATTCTTATATTAGGTACTTATCGACTATCCTATAATATTATTTAATTATAATAAGATAATTTACCTACTCAATAAATGCCTACCTAATTTAAATTAAATTAATACACATATTTTTTAATCATTAATTACTAACCAATGGATTTTGTTTAAATAAAATTGTATACCTATTACCTAGTATTAAATTAAGAGATTAATTTGAAAAAATTAAAATTAATTTTATGTAGGTACCTACCTAGGCATCCAAAAATATATATATCATCTAATTTAATATATTTATTAGTAAACAATTAAATCGTAACTACCTAGTTAATATTTTATTAACCTTAAATGCAAAATTGCAAACTTTCATTTATTAAATAATTTTAATAAATATTAAATTATATGTTATACTTACTTACCTACTTTTCTGATAAATAACTGTAGATTGTACACATGTGTTTTTTATCCAATCTTATGTTTTTCTATTATAAACATGATTTAAACAATAATATGTTGTATTACTATGTGTATGTCCATAATAAAGAAGAAGTGAATATTTCTCTAAAGATATTAACGTGCAAGAATTCTGAAATTTCTACATACGATTTAAATATACGTCTGAATAAATTTGAAATTAATACCTAATAATAATCTGTTAAAGTTTTAGTAAATTCCATAAATAAATAATATTTCTGTCTTTTAGTATTCAATATTAAAATTGAAATAAAAAATTAGTTTATGCATTTTTATGTTAATAAAATTAAAATATAGGTACCTACTTAAGATAATTTTTGTATAATATGTAAATAATTTTTTACCATCATAATATAATATGTATGATAACAAACCAATATTTAATTATTAATTATTTTTATATTTTTACAAGTTTATTACAATCTATTTAACTATTAAGATAATACTTGTTTTTATAAGTCAATAATGTTATCAACATTTTCCTATAAGTTTTACACAAGTATACGTCCAATAATACAATTATGATTTTACTTCCAATAATTTGTATAGGTTTGTATAGGTTATAGGTTTGATAAATTAAATATTCGATTAAAATTGTTATGGTCTTCTTGTTATGATTTCAAAATTGCATTTTTATTGTATTATTTTAATTTTAATCTGTTTATTAAAATTATGATAATAACAATAAATTTAACTTTATTTCATGAATATAATAATAATACCTAATAATTTAATGTATATTGAGTACATTAAATATAATATGTAGGTAAATGTAAATAAAATAATTGTAACAAGATTTCAACTAATATAATTGAAAAATTAATACCTACTATTATTACTACCTATATTATAAATATAATATTTGTATAGATATACTTACCTATATAAAAATTGAAAACTATTTATTATTCTATTTAATATAGTTACTTATTAGTATACTTACCTAAACCTTTAATTTACCTTTGTTCAGTTAATGTTTACAATTAATTTAATTTAATTTATTGCTTTATATTAAAAATTTTAAATTAAGAAAATTAAAATAAAAATTGCATTATTTTTACAATATGTATATTTTCAAAATATTAATTATAAGAGTATACGTACCATTAATATTATAATAAAATAAAATAATAATCTTAATAAAAATTAAGATAATATTATAGGTACCTAATATTTATTTTATTATAGCTTTTAGATATTTTAATTACCCGGGTAATACAGCCATACAGGTGTAGGTGTAGGTGTAGGTAAGTTATTGAGTAGGTATACTTAATTTTTCGTTTTTATCTACCTACTATTGACTATGGTTTGAGACTTTGAGTAGGTAGGTACTTAAATGTAAAAATTTATAATATATTATGGTAGGTATAATATTATACTAATATAATAAATGGTACCAAATTGTTATAAATAATAAATCAATAGGTATTTATTTAAAATCTATAAACGTAAAATAAAATAATTTCATTACAAAATGTTAAAAACGTTGTATTTATATTTTTATTATAAATATATCATAATGTGTACCTACTTAGACTTTATTTTACGTTACCAAATTATGTACCTAGCTTTTATAACGTTAATAAATAAGTGAAATAAGTGTAATATATACTGTTCAAATATAATATTACACATTAGTGAGCTGTTAAAGTTACACTGATATAATTATGTTTCTTTATACCTATATCATATTATAATATATACAGATATTATGATACGTATTTATTAAATTCCTACATAGTCGATGTGGATGTTCTTCTTAAATTGTTGTTATAATTAAAAAACCTTAGATAATTAATACATAAAATATAACATGTTCTTAATTATTTATTAATAGGTAGTAAGTACTTATACCTACTTACTTAATATCATTGACATTAAATTAATTAAATTCATATTTAATTAGATACCTTTTATAGTCCTATTGATCATTATTATATTATTTAGGTATTAATTTTTCAAATAATTAAGTACTTATTTTTTTTATTTTTTTAAAAATGTATATGAATATTGTAGGTAATATTTATAATTTTTGTTAGAAACTCAAGTAATCTTCTTCTTGTAGCCATTATATAATTATCTGCCCTATACTACTTATATAGGTACCTGCCAAGTGCCAATCAATAAAATAAAATAAATAAATCTAACATATTATAATCTAATCTAACGTACAAAAAAATGTAAACAAAAAACAAAATTTTACATAAAACAGACATACATGGCAATCAAAATATATTGTAATGTTAGTATGATACAGTAATTTAATTCTATAGAAAAACATAAACTTGAATGTCCTAATTTTAATATTATATTGTTAAATAATGACCACTAAAGGATGAAATAATTTAAATTTAATTAAATTATATAATTTGTTTCACATTAGTATTCCTACCTACCTACATAATATTGGTAATATATGGTACACTTTTTCTCTTCTATTATAATATTATTATAATTTATAAATATAGAAAAATAATAATAAATAATGTTTTAAATGTTTTAATAATTTAGCAAGTATCTAATCAATAATATATTATAATTGATACCTTTGTCAGTCATATTATGACGTGCATGTTGAACATGTTCAAACAAAAACCTAAAATGACACACGTGTTTAATAAATAACACTTAATACATTATAATTCACTTAATGGCGAATGTTATCTATCAAGAATAATTTAATTGTTCCTATATAAATATCATTAAATTAATGCAAATAATATTCAATGCATTATACATATTATTTATATGATATATAGATTACAGGTATATAATATAATTGCATACGTTTCCAATACAATGTCAAGTAGGTAATAATTCAGTTTATTAATGAAACAAAAAATTTTGTTTCTTATTCACAATGATGGTATTCGTTCAAATACATTAATAAAAAATAATATATATATATATACAAAGAATACTCATCGTATCTGTACAATGTAAATGATAACAATTATAAGTATATGTAAACTATATTATAATATATAATTATACTGAAAGTAAGAACTAATAATTAATATATTACATTTTTTTTTTTTCAATTTATTTATAAATTATATTATACCTACTGTGTAATTGATGAAACAAAAACGAACGACAACGGAATAATTACACATTTTCGAATAATTCAATTTTAAAAAAAAAAACAAGACAAAAAAAAAACTTGTCACTATTTGTTTAGGTATTATAAATTTATAATATAAATATATTGACTATAATAGGTAATAATATATTGTTTCACCAAAGAACAAGATTATATTATGTTATAAGTGTCAACAAATACAAAATTATTGCGGTTTATAGACACGTGAAAAATTAATTATAATAATTTAAAAATGTATACGTTTTTATAATTGTTTTCGTTAATTGTGCGAGTGAATTATATAATATAATATTACCGTACGAGTACCTATACCTATTTACCGATATGAACAATTCATTTAGTATAGGTACCTATCTATACGAATTTTAAATTTTAAAATAATCCAACACGTTGCTTAAAATTTATAATTTATAACAAATTAAATACTTCGAAAAAAAAAAATAATAATAATACTGACAGATATTTAACAAATACGTTTCGTATTCTATTTCGTATGAAATATCAATTACCTACGCGATATAACATCATTTAAATATTAAAATATAATAATTAAAAACCATAAAAAAACGTTATAAAAAAAAAACTACAACAATGTGTATCAGATAATATTTACGTTTTCCCCGTTATATTATAAAAAAAATTCAACACAAAATTTTTATGTATTTTTTATGTACCTACTCATCTACCTAATTTAAATATGTATGGGTACTGTTATTTTTTAACAAAATAATAAAACATATAATTTTGACACTTATTACTCATTCGTTCTTGGCAGACGTTGTTTTTTTATATATATATCTACGTTTTATGAATATTAATTACATAAAATGTACAATATTATATTATAATGTATAATATGCAAAAACAAAAAAAAACAAAAAAAAAAAAAACTAAACAAAATTTAAAAATCACGTGTTATACAAAACGTTTTGGTATAGGTACACATTATAATGATATATTATATTATACGGAATATGATATTAAACACTTAAAATGGTCATTACATATTATTATAGTTTTCTGTTTTCGCGAATGGTTTTATTTTCATCCATTTTTCAAAAATCGTTATCAAACTCATTAAAATCTCGGCATTATCTTAATACCTGTATGAGTATAAAAAAAAAAAAAAATTGAAAAAAGATGAATGAATAGGTATATTTTTTTTCTTTCTGTACTGGCGTTAAACACACGTTAACAGGTAATTACATAAAATATATACAAACAAACAATTTTATAATAATTATAATTTTATAACAATAGATATTATTAAACGGGTAATACAACGATACACATAATATTATATTATAATAATATACCAATAATAATGAATCCGGCTAACGGACATTATAATATTATTATTATTATTATTATTATTATTATTATTATTATTATTATTA
>JAIUCT010000013.1:8234082-8307048 GCA_021307375.1 Tetraneura akinire | reverse complement strand
TTATTATTATTATTATTATTATTATTATTATTATTATTATTATTATTTTGTTTTATTATGAGGTTATGGTAACTCGACTATGCTCGTTTACTATAAAAATATTATCGTGACCAAATACCCGAAAAGGTTGTCCCTCCGTACACATAGACAGGTGAATTTAAATAATGTGATAATATTATAATAATATGTATATTATGATGCCTATATAACGTTATAACTTATAATATTTTATCGGGAAAATAGAGCAGTGTATTTGAAATTTGAATTGCTGCTATAAAATTATGTAGGTACGTATTATTTTACATTTATTATTATTATTGGAAACTCGAGAATTGTATATTTATTGAAAATAAGGGATAATAATCTATATTTTCATTTCAAATGTATACTGCGCTATTTCGTGAACAAAACCACAAATTTGATCGATTATTATTGTATTTACCCAGCCCGTGTAGCTTATTGTTTCCAATATAAAATATCGTATAATAATATTATTATATTATATTCGTCTACATTATATTATAATATAATATTTTAAACATTTAAAATTAATAATAAAAAAATAAAAGTGATTCGGATAATATATTATTTATTATAATTATTATTATTATTATTATTATTTATTATAATTATTATTATTATTATTATTATTATTATTATTATTATTATTATTATTATTATTATTATTATTATTATTATTATTATTATTATACAAATATTTTATGGAAATAATAATTTTGCCCATAATCAATATAATATTGGGTTTTCAATACGTAGGTTTTCGGGAAAATTATAATACAAAACGCGAAAGTAATATAGGATTTGTATAGAGAATTAATGGGATTCGCTATTATAAAGAAAAACTTTCGAATAAACCAAAATCGTAAACGTCTTCTACAGTGGTTGTAACGCCGTAACTCCTAAGACAAACGCGTACCTAATTTTTAAAATAGCATTTAACTTCGAAACTTATCAGAAGTCATAACTTCAATAATGTATTATCACGTTAGAGGTTATTATTATTATTATTACGATATCGCTATTTCGCTAAAAGTGTATACGTTTTTCGACAAAACGACAAAATTTTAAGGTTAGAAATTAATATATTAATATAGACGGATAGTAAAAATTATACAATAATTCGTTTATTATAAAATAGGCCCATTTTAATTTCATTAAAAATCTCGATTTTTCAAAACTTTTTATCTGGTTTTATCTCTAACTTTTCGACGTATTTTGTGCACGTATTTCATTTTCCCAATGACATTTTTTTCCTAACAATGAATAACATATAACGCGTCAATTTAAAATAAAAATAAATAATCTCGGTTGGTCTTCGAATTGAGTCAAGACAATCCATTTTTTATCATATACGATTATGCATAAAATAATTTATTTGTTTATTTATCGTGTTCCAAAACTTTTAACAGAAATCTATTTCATACCTCCCTTCATCACACGCATTTTAAAACTTTTTCTGGTTTACTGTTTTTTCTTTCCCTTTTTTTATTTTTGCATTCGATATTTGTATTGAATTATTGTAATATTGGATTTATTGAATGTTTTTTTTTTCATTTTTGTTTTTTTAAGGACAACACAATTTATTATAAATTACAGTATTCTGACAACAATATTAATTTATGAAAATATTTTTTTTTGTTATTTTGTACATTTAAATCATTTTTAACTAAATAAATATGTAATAGTTGAAAATA
This sequence comes from Tetraneura akinire, assembly GCA_021307375.1. Lineage (NCBI taxonomy): Eukaryota > Metazoa > Arthropoda > Insecta > Hemiptera > Aphididae > Tetraneura > Tetraneura akinire. The sequence goes on along the minus strand of JAIUCT010000013.1, from coordinate 8,305,333 downwards.
TTTGCAAAATATTTTATTAATAAATTGTGGTGACTAATGAATATGTATTATTTAATTTATTAAATTAATTTATTTTTTATTCACGTTCGAAGTTCAGTAATCTTCTGTATAAAATATATTATAATATTTATTACTTTGTTAACATATCAAAAAAAAAAAAAAACTTTAAATTAAATTACCATTTAATTATAATACTATAATTATATTATGTCAATAAGAATGATTTTTTATTAATATTATTGTTTGGAATCATTTTTGTTTAACTTTTAAATCTAAATAAAAAGTAGGCAACTATTATTATATAGGTTTCAGAATTACCTACTCGATGAAAAATATCTGTGTGATATTATGATAATTCTGACAGGTTTACGATAATAACGAATAATATTAATAATAATATAAATTGTCCCATATAGTATTTCAACAAAAAACAATTTTGGTAACTAGAAGTCGTATAATAAACGAGACCAATAATTATTATTATTATTAAAAGTAAATATAACAAAAATTGACAACCACGCAATAACGTCACAGCTGCTGTATAAATTATTAACAACGAAAAATCATTATAATATTATATTTGGTTAAGTAATTTTTCTATATATTAAATGATACTTATTTTATATTATAATAATCAAATGGGCAATATAACAAGGAAAATATATTTATTATTTATATAATTATAACATCGGACTTCAATATCAACGTTGTTATTATTATTATTATTATTATTATTTTTAATTACACGTAGAATGGTCGTTCAAATTTAAAGAATGTCATAAATAGAACAAGTCGCCGCCACCACCGGAAGACTCGCGAAGTTGGTCGCATATCCTGGTCAGGTCGTTGGCTAACCGATCGATTTCCGTGTCGGACGACCTGCGGTGGCCGCGGTTCGACTGTCACACGTGAAGTTCTTCGGCAGTAGCCGTTTTCGTGGCCGCCACGTCCATAGCCAGGCTCGTGGATGACGTGTGATGGTGCTGTGGTGTCTGTGACCCCGTTCCGACGGCAGCGGTGACGCTGGAACACGTGCACGCCGGGAGCGCGGACGAAGTGGCCGCGGCGTGCCTTCTGATAGTGCCGTGCAAATGCTGCTGCTGATGGTGATGACCATTGCCATGGTGGTGATGATGATGATCGTTCCGCGGACACTTGGGCGGCGGCGGTGCTCGTGGCAGCGTGGTCGACGTCCCAATACCTACAATGCTGCCACCCGGGTGATAGCACTGCGCAGCGACGTCGGCGAATTCGGCGGGTGGGGGCTGTGCCGCCCTGGAACTGCCTCCGCCGCTGGCAACCACGTCGGTCGTTTGCGTAGAAGGCGAATTCGCCGTCGATGAAAGTGGAGGTTTCTTCAGTATGGAATGCGGTTGCTGGTGGTGCATGTGTTGATGGTGAGGAGCTGCACCAACCGACACAGTACGCGTCTCCATCATTTGCAACAGTTCCGTGGCTCCTGAAAATGGCACGTATTACGTATAATGAATTTTACAAATTACAATATTCTAAACATTAAACGAATTCGATGAAATCATTAAATACTAATATCATACACGTATACGAGTATATTATCACAATTAATAAATAGCATATTATACTTATTAATTATTGAAGAAGTGAAATATGTTATTTAATGTGTAACGGATACATTACGGAACTACATTACACGCCGGTAGAGCAGCCATTATACTGACATCAACCGGAAGAAATATCGACATTTATACAAATATTGACTATCAGAAGACTCGACGTCGTCAGTCAAAATTGATATCGATAAAATTATATATATATATAAAGAGTGAGAAACACCGAGATCGGTCGTTCCACCACTCACCGTAAAGACGACAACTAGTAAATCAAACTAAACACTTGATCAGCTCTAGGACTGCATAGGCGCAAAAGGGTGGGTGCTAGGAGACTTTAACACTCCATACTCAAAATTAGTACCCCAAAAATTCAAACACCAATTCTTGATTTAAACGTGTAAAATTTTAATAATGTATCTACTCGGTTCAAATTTCAATTACAATCACTTTTACAATATGTAAGTGTAGAGTTATTCGACATTCGAGTCTAAGACGAATTAAAAATTGGCTGAGGATTCTGCACAATCATGTTACAGTAACGGTTTACTAACTTGTCTAATTTAAACACTAAGGCGCATACCTAAGTAGTGTGGCTATTTTATGGCGTAAAAATTTTAATGCTGTAAAAAAAAAAAAAAAAATTGTAAAACGCGTGTATTTTTATGTGAATGCACACACTAATGCAATGTGGTAGTGGTGTGGCGGTAAAATTGCGCAACAAAAACACCGTTGTTGGCTGTGGTAACTAAAAACTAGATAATTGCATTATATGAAAATTGCTATTTTCACACTACTTTGGTGTGCGCCCTGCCTAAGAGGGATGTTACATTTAATATAGTTAAATAGGTAAAACCAAAAAAAAAAAAAATTAATAAAAAAAAAAAAAAATAAAAAAAAATATACTTATTAATCAATATCAAAAGTATTATGTATGTTATATTTGTATTTTAATTAGTATATAGATGTAATTTTTAATATAAAATGATAAATGTGCAAAAAATTAGTAGATATACGAATTAATAATGATGTTAAGTTGTAATATAAAGTAGGTATTATTAATACCGAAAAAAAAATTGTAGAAATTGACTTGTGGGGGAGGATAAGTATAATAATATATATATATTATAATTTTTTTTTTTGTAAAAATACCTAACCGAATATTTGTAAATTTATAGTGGTAAGGCCACGAATTTTTACAAATTGTGTACTCGTATAAAATATTATTATGTTGTAAAATATTTTGTCTCGATAAAAAATAAGTTTGTATCGAAAACACATCATTTCACGAATCGGGGGACGTGCATTATGTATAAGACGTATACCGTTTCAAATGTCACCGTCGTTGATATAATATTAGGAAAAATAGGATTATGGTATAATATTATTATGTACCCGTAGAAAATACGGATTTCGAAACATCGAAACGAAATGCAAATTTGTCGCGATAGCGTTCGGCGAGATAACGCGTGATCTGTTTTGGAACGTTTCGGAGTTTTTAAAAAATTCCGTCACGTAATATTCCGGGGAAATTTTTTACTCGATTTTCGGGTCGCTCGGAAACGTCGATATATACACGCGCAATTACCCGTAATCCGTTACGGGGCATTAGAAATCGGCGGCGGCGGTCGGAAGTTTTAAAGCTCGAGAACTGTACATTATAATAATACAAGACGCGTGAATCGATTATTTATATTATACGAGTGTATGGGGAGAAAACCGTGCGATTTCAAACAACTACAACCGACTCGGGGACGTATGAAACATTGAAACCACGTTATGGAATGATAAGAATAAACATATTTTCCTATCGGATCTATATTTGAATCGCTAACTGCAGAAAGAGGACAAGTCCATTTTTATCAATTTTGATTTTATTATCATTTTTCATTAAGCATGCGTAAATAAATCGTTTACTGCAGATAGGAGTCAAATCCGATATTCAAAACAATAAATATACTGTTTGGAATTTCTTGTTTACTATAGAAAGGGAACATACATGTTCATATTTGGTTTTTGATCATTCCTGAAAAATTAGAAAAAGTTGACTTGTCCCCTTCCTGCATTTAGCGATTCAAATAGTCGATAATTCTATTATTTTTTTAAAGTTAAAAATATGATTAAAAAATCATATTTTATACAATAAATTTCGCTATTTCACCCGGTAAATTCGTCGGAATAATAATGATAATAATAATATATTACACAATATATAGTCGTGTGTCTGCGACTATATATTATAATAATATACCAACTATAATAATTTATATTATCGTGTCTGCAGAGTAAACCGTTTGTGAAGTATACGCGCCGAACGCCCTGTGAAGTCTGTACGGGACGATGCCGGAGGCGTGTGTGTATGTGTTTAAGATTTTCGCGAAATCTATCTCCGAATGAAATTTGCAAACATTGCGCGTTTACCTCGTCGCCGACACACAAATACGGTGCGGTTCGCGCGTATTATAAAATATACCGTCGAGCTCGAGATATCGCGTAAATTTCACCGCGTAAGTATACGAGTAGGTATATACGTAGGTATATTATAAAGAATATAACGTATTATTATACCGTTTCTGTATTGTACCTATATATACACCGTGCTGCTGTTCTATATTATAATAATAATATGTATATAAACGGATATTTCCAACTATAAATCTTCTCGGCAGTTCATTTTCTTTTTGTTTGTTTTGCTTTTTTAGTAGTGCCTTTTACGTAAATCCGCTAATTTATTATCTAATATACATAATATAATATATTATTATTATTATAATTATTATTATTATTATTATTATTATTATCATTATTATTATATAAAACGAAAATAAAATATAAAGCATATACACCGTGTTAAATAAAATAATATTATATGCACAGTAAAAAATGAAGAATTCGTTTTTTTTCGACTCGAATAATACACGTGTTATTATAATATTAAATTTTGTGCGAGAAAATTCTATTTTTTTTTTTTTTTAATAATATCCTCCGGTTAATTATTGCTCGTCCCAGTTTTTTTTTTTTATCGACTAATTATTATATAATATAAGACGTATCCCGGGTAAAAAAAAATAAAGATTATTAAACGCAGTTTTTCTAATTTATTCTTCTTGAACCCACGGATAACACAGATATTTTTGACGTCAGCGCATTCTTATAAATAATTTTTTTTTTTTTGGTACGCCAAGACTTTTGCAAAGGAATAAAAAATAACTCTCAACGTTTGGAGTCGTGGGAAATTTCTAAAACGGCCAGTTTAAAAGTACATTTTTATGTAAATTACGATTTATCAACTATTATATTCTTATCGTTTGTGATTGTGGCAATGACGACTGTTTTAAGATTTCTTTTTTTAATGTTGTTTTTATTATTGTAAACACCGAATATCATTTTATAAATACTAAATATGCGTTTTTTTTTAATAATTACATTTTAATCGTAGAATACAAAATTCATATTATCCATTACTACTATACGTGTCCGGATAAATTATTTTAAATCCCGAGTAATAAAAAGTGATTTTTGTTTTGTTTTGTTTTTTTTTTTAATCTGAGTTTGTTATTAAGTAAGACAGGACTTTTCCTGATTAATATAGTTTAAACAAAAACGACATTATAATATTATCAATTTTCACAGACACTACTGTAATATTTCAACCCCCTGTATACAGTTTGAAATAATTAACGAATAACTGCATAAATTAAGTCGATTCAACGTAATTGCGTATTATATTCAAAAATTAATCTACAAATTATTTAAATTTGTTCTTAAAAAATGAATTGTCTTTTTATTATTATTATTATTATTATTATTATTATTATTATTATTATTATTATTATTATTATTATTATTATTATTATTATTTTGTATTTATCATTATCAGGTTTTGACGGATAGTTGGCAAAACATTTAGAATTTTTTTGTTTTATAATTTTATATAATAAAAAGTTTCCCAGAATCTCATGTAAATTAATTCTTATTTCGTTCAAATAAAATGTAATAGAATTTATTATACTTATACTTAGATATCTTATTCGTATAGTTATTATGTAAATTATTACTAATAATATTATATTTATTGGATTAATTTCTGACCTGGAAGTATAATATAAAATAATAATATTACATTTTTGCAAATAAAAGCGTGATCACACTTTATCCCATAAACTATATAATAACCTAGATATCATATAAACTTTATTTAATTTCAATTTTGAATTTTATACTTACTATATTGTAGATGATTTTTTTTTTTAATTTTATTTTGTATTTCAATCAATAAGTTTAACATATTAATTCTTATTTGATATTCCCAATTGTTTTTTTGTTTTTTATAATGTATTTATGTATACAAAATCGTAATTCTATATAAATACTCTTTTTTTTTTTTTAAGTCATAATAAAAATTGTGTGCGCTTACAACAAACTTTTATTATATACTATATCACGTTTTCATTTCAGATATCACTATTTGTCCTCCCACAAAAAAGTTATAAAAATAATGTTCGCTTTATCTACTGTTTCCAAAAAAAAAAAAAACACAACAACAATAGCAGAAAAAAAAACACACATTTCGTTCGTATTTATTTTCCTTTTAGTATAAATTTATTTTAAGATTAAAACGTTATTAAATTTTTAATATTTTTAATCATCTCGGGGGTATGTAGTATGTGTATGTGTTGAAACTAATATTAAATTGATAGAAATATTATCATTTCAGAGATTACGAAATATATTATATTAAAATATTAAATGATACGACATGGAAATGGTGGAAATAATCGTGTAGATATTGTATTTGGTTTTATTTTTTATAATATTATATTATAATAACGTACGATTTCTTATCTACCAGACCCGAGAAGCCCCGAAGCTGCCTTATGTGATAAAAAAAAAAAATACATTCCTATAATATTATAATAACATCATTCAAGTGCACAAAAGTTAATTGACAAACTTTTTTGAGCGATGAATTTGCATTGTTCAGAAGTTTGATGCGTTTGAATGATTGATACGCGCGAGCCTTTTAAAACTTGTAGATTTACGATTTGAAAGTTTCAAACGGTTTTCCGAGTTCAAAACGTTTTAATATCGTTGAAGTAATTATGATATTAAATATACATACACGGTGAAATTTCACGTAATTTATCTTTCAAACGAGAAATTCGATTCGCATTTTTTTTTTTTCGTAAGGCACACACATCAACCAAAATAGGTGTGTACTTACGTAATATTAAGATTTTTCACAAAAACCATTCGGCATTTTTAGAACATTAGTATGTTTTTGAAACGCGAATCGTACAAGAAAATAATATTATATTATGTAATATCCATCGTACGTTTGAATGTACGCTCGATGTGATGTCCACTCGAGGGGAAAAAAATCCCCAGAGCGTGTTAGGTTACCTAACCGAACCGAAAACGAGATGGACAAATACGGACGAAATGATATTTTTGAAATGAAATACATATTATTAAAATTATGTTGTCACTATACACAAAACGAATATAGAAAACGTAATGTCTCCTATACATCATACAATATTTTATCATTTTATGTATCCATGATATAATAATATGATGGTGCGTTTACCTCCCGTGGAACACAGATTGGTCATCGGGCCTCCGTTCTCGGGCCGCTTCTTGATCTTCCTAATCCGGTCGTCTTGCTGTTGCTGATGCTGTAAGTCTTCGGTATCATCGCCGCTACCGGAACCGGAAGTACGTCTACTGCTGCCCCGCCTTCCGCTCCAGCCCGTCGACTTGTTATAATAGATTACCGCGAAAATCATGATGTTCAGGAACAGCAGCGAACACCCGATGCCTATGGCCACGGCCAGTGCCAACGGAAACGAGGCGTACCCCGAACCGCTACCGCCTATTCCGCCGACCGCCGTACCGCCGGCATCGTCTTGAACGTCGGCCGACCGTCCGCCGTCCTGCGAATCGGCCTTGTTCCCGGCGCTGGACCCGTCCTTCAAGTGCCGTCCGCCGTCGCCATTATCGCTGTCTCCGCGGTCCGACGACGAGGACGAGGCCACCACGACGGGCGGCGGCTGCAACACGTTCGCAGTGCCGTTTTGGCCACCGTCCGTTGCCGTCTTGTTGCCGGCCGCCGACTGTTGGAGTACGGCCGGCGACTGTCCGGCCCGGAAATACACGTCCGACGACGGTCTGGTCGTTCTTTCCGATTCCTGTGAACAAACAATTGAAAATGATGAAAATCCTCAAAAAAAAAAAAACATTGATAACAGGAATAAATATTATTTTATTTTGATAATATTCGGATTGACCATATGTGTCGACTTGATAATAACAAAAAAACGAAATCAAAGTTACATTCGATGACATTTGTAACGAAAGAAATGTGATAAACGAAAAATAATAAATTGACGAAATAAACTGTTGGTGACTCAAAAATATTACGTTGTGCCAACGTCATAAATCATAATATGTAAAATGTAATACGTATTACACTGGTGAAATGACAATGTAGGTAACATTTAATATTTATGCATAATATTATAATAATATGGTTGGCATATATTATAATAATTTCTATACAATAACTAATATTATGTGCGAATAATATAGGCGATAAATTTGCGAATTTTTCGAATAGAGAAACGTAGTTTATTAAACGTTTTTTATGTAACGTTTATTTATTTTTTTATTTTTTTTTTATCATTGTCACAGTATACGCGATAGTATCACAGTGTCACAGTGGCGCGCGCAGTCAAGAAAAAATAAATGTGGTATGAGGCGTTCGTCGTTAAAAAAAAATAAAATATAAACTATTTACGTATATCATTTTAATGTAAAAATTATGCAATTTTTGCACCATGAAATATGATTTTTTTTTTTTGAATAAAAATACACCGACATGACATGACATGGTCATTTCAAAATTATGTTGAAATACATCGTATATTCGTACAATATATACCGAGTTGTTATTAAATTACTCTGTTATAATTCGTGTTATAGACATATACATATAAAAAAAAAAAAAAAAATTAAAATTAAAATTAAAATAATGAAATATTTTTTGCTGCAGTATAATATAATAAATGAGTATACGTTTTGAAAATATAAAATAATTGTATATTTCAAAATTATTTTTAATAATAATATGTGCCAGAAATATAGTAGTACAACTGACCAATTTGTTTTAAATCGCATTTAAACGTTTACTCATGTTATTCAATTATCCTTGATTCGGTTTATATTTTCGAGTCTATGACATTTTTAGTTCAAATAACCTCAAATTCGTATTAAAATTATATTTTTATAACTGTATAACTATTCAACTAAATTATGTAAATATATAAATTCTTGGGTATGAAATGATTATTAATTAAATTGAATCAGTACAGCATATGGTTAGCAAACTCATGAAATATTCATATTATATAATTTATAATAATAAAAATAACTAAAACTTGAAGCTAAAACGAATTAATTATTTTGAAAGTTAAATGTATCACAAATTCATCAAAAAAAAAAAAAAAATAATAATAAATAAAAATAATTTTATCATTTGTTTTTTTTTTTTTATTAAATCATAAGAAATTAGTTTGAACTTATAAGTTATAAAAACTATTATTATTATTATTATGATTATTTTAGTTAGGTATACATATATTATAAACATATCATTAAGCTTATAATTTCGTTGGTAACAGTATAAACAAGGATTCTGTAATCTGAAAACACAACAATAATATTATTATTAATAGTTATTTTAGTCTGATTTTAGAATCAGCATAATAACCGTCATAATATTATAATAATATTATACCTGAATTATGTTATTATTTTAATTAATAAATTAATTACAATTTAAAATTCTCATTGTGTTATAACAAAATGTGAATTATAATTTATTTTTGATTTTATTTTTTAAACATACAAATAGGTATACAATGGTACATATTATATTATTATACTCGTAATTTAATTGTGATGTTGAAAAACAAAAGAACTACCTAAATTTTATATTTAAATCTTTATGTATTTATTTCAATTGCTTAATATAATATTTTCTTGTAGAATATATTATTTATTTGGTAATTATTTAATGACCAAGTGAATTTACTTATTAACATTTTATTGGTATTTATGCAATTTACATTATAAAATAATTTTATTATTCTAATTAATTTATTGATTGAAATATTAAAAACTAGAGAATTTTTTTTTTTAAATAATAGAATATACGATTCATATTTTAAATAATAAATAAAAATTAATATTCACCATAATAATAAATATAATTTTTTCACATTTTCATAGCATTATACATTTTTAATTATTCACACAGTTTATGAATGAAAATAATTGTATTAAGTTCTAAGTTTATTAACTCATATAAACCAATATATCGCCTAATACTCCTGGGTTTTCATTCCAAAGTAAGTTAATCTAAGAATGTATGCTGGTATTGCATCGAAGCTTATGAAACCAACTTTTACGTTCGGTCGTCGCAAACATTTCTAAACAAACGTAATTTACGAGAACTATATAAACCTTCTGTAAAATCTCTTATTATTTATAGTTGGAAGAAGAACATTTAGAATTAATAATAAATAATAATGAATTAGAGAAAGCACGAAATTTCAAAAACTTTTATATCCAACGACTTGATATAAATATATATTTGTTTTATTCGATTAATTTTTTATTTGTATTAAATAGAAATATATCTAGATAAAAATATATTTTACAAATGTTCTTATTTTGTTTACTATAAGAATAAGTATTTTAAAAATAAAACAATATAGATGACAATAATTTAGTAAATTAATAATAGAATATTATTTTTACAATTCTACAAAAAAACATTGAGTTGAAAAATAGTATAAAACGTTTATTTTAAAATCCAAGATAATATAATAATTTATTGCGTTTAAAAATGGAAATAAACACCACGGAATTTCACTATAATTATTGTTCTGATATTAATCGATACTTCCATAATATTTGGAAATTGAAAATAATAACGAAAAAATCAAAAGTATGCCAAACAATCGCTTTTATTGGCTGATAATCGATAAATTTTCGTCACACGTCACTATTTTTCCGTCCATGACTTTTACTAAGTTCAATTCACAACATTTATCGAAATAACATTTATGTCAATCTTGGTAGAGAATAAAAATGGCTCCAGGCTTGTTTTACGAGTTTCGACAATCAGAAATTTAGACGGTGAAAAAATAATACGAGGAATTGAATCGTAGAGGAAAAAGTAGATTGTTAGGTACAATTGAGTAAATATCGAAATATTGTATTATTTTTTTTAAAAACAAAAATATTTTGTTTCAGACTGCTAAACAATCGCAAATACTTGATTATATGCATTTTATATAAATATTTAATTATAATTTATATATTGAGAAATTCAATTATTTTGTTCAATTAGTTATTTGAATACTTACGGGTTTGAATGACATCCCTTGAAGATCGGATTGAAACATATGATGGGAATAAGGTACTTCTTCACCAGGTTTATGTAACTCTGGAACTAAATTCAACCAAAACGATAGCCTATGGGCTCTATAATGGCTTTTCAACTTAGGTTTTGTGTCTAAATAAATTTTCAATTTATCATTCATACAGCCTTATTATAATATATTACATCGTATATTAATGAATAGAAATAACATACCTAAACTCAAGTATTTTTTATGTACAGTTTCATAAGCAGTCCATTCAATATTCTTGAATCGACCGTGTTCTTGTTTATGTAGCATATCTTGATCTTGAGGTTCATTTGGATTACTGAAAATTATTCATTGTCATGAAAAATATTGCCAAATAGGTAAACATTTTTTTAGGTATTCGTAATCGTAAATTACCTACGTCTTTGTTTATTTGTATTATTTTAATCACATAAAACGGACAACGAATTATATTGAAATTTTTACAAATTATACTAAAATAAATTATTATTGGTAACCTAAATTTATAATAATATAAATTATACATGTACTGCTCGTATTGTTATTTGAAAAAAAAATATATATTCTATATTATTATTATGAACTAAAAAAAAACATAATAATACGATTAGTGATAACGCCTAATAATTATTTACTATAATTTTCAATATATTTATTTCAAAGGATTACCTATTTTAGTTTATAATAATTATTGAAATATATTTATCTAAAATGAAGGAAACCGCATTTTAAATATTCTATTAAACTAATATAAGATTTTATTACACTGAGTGTAATAAGACTACCTTTACATGGTGATATACGGGGTTTTCTATACATTTTTTTACAACGCAATAATCTGTTTTCGTGCGTCTTCGCGCGTGTTACTCAGGGCCAGATTAAGGAAAAATGCGTCTCCAGGCAATGGTTTTACCTGCGTTTCCATACCCTAAAATTTTGTTGTACACTGCCAAATAAACTTTGACGTTTATTATATAATTTTATAAAAACCATTGTTACTGTATATATTATGAAGTGTATAAAAATAAAAATCGTTTACTTAATTGAATATAAATATAAATTATATAACTATCATTAAATTAGTTTATAAAATTTAAACGTCAAACGAAGATTTACGAAAAAAGAATAATAATAAGTAGGTATAGGTATGGAAAATTTTTTCTAATAATTATATTTATATCAAAAAAAAAAAAAAAAAAAAATTATTCTTATATATTTATGCTAATAAAGACGTATATATTACCCCGTCCGTGCAAAATTGCTCCAGTAAATAACCGCAGCCTCAGATAATAAGACTTCTGACTTTGTGTAATTCCTTGGAAAATGCATCAGTCCTCCCACCAACGGAGCTCCGAATATGTATGGCAGTTCTTCTCCGTGGATACATCCTTGTCTCTGAAACAAAAGCATATAAATTATCATCATTTGTTGGTTTTTGGTAGCCTTCACACGATGGTATGTTTTTAATCGATGTACTAATTAAATTACCTACTAATATATATTCAAGTAATAACTCCTTAATAATTATTAAAGTATTTATATTATTAATTCATTTACATTTGAAGAAAAATTGTATTTTTCCAATGTTAATATTATAATTTTTTATTATATAATTAAAAAGAGAATTCATAGAACGCATCTATTCTAGTGATTGATCTAATAAAGTTTGGGTATACTAAATGGTAAAATTTTTGGCTAATTGGGTAAAATGGTCACTGAGTATTATTATTATTATTTTAAAATCACCTTAATTAAATAATAATAATTTATAATGTTAATTATATATTATAATTTGATTGATCGTATAATGTGTAGTTGATTTAAATTACTATAATACTCGTATATAAGCATTATTAATTATTAGTATATTGTATTAAAACGTATATTAAAAATATAAAATGTTAGTATAGTGAATACTGAAAAGTGGTAAACTGATAATATTATACCTTATCATGTATTTTCAATTAAGTAGGTACGTGCAGCTGTAGGAAGACAAATTAGGTTCTATTATTATTTAATAAATAAAATAAAAAACCAAAATTAAGCTTTAAGAATATTTATACTGCAACAACATAAATTAAAAATATAAATTAATTATTTATTATTATTCAACGCCCAGTCGAGCAGTATTTTACAAAGAAAACACAATTCATTTATATAAATATATCAATAAAATTAAATGACTTATTTTATGATTATTTAAACATTTACAATTTCCATAATGACTATTGAGTACTACTTATCGTCAAATAATAATAATAAATTAATTTTATTATTATTATTATTATTATTATTATTATTATTATTATTATTATTATCGTATCGGGTACACGCTGTGTTATTTTCGTGATATTATATTCCGCCCCACACGTGTATTATTAGTAGTCGTGTTTTCTCCTCCCTAGTATATACCCTAGTCCTAGACCCGTACAACTATAACGACATCTCATCCATTCTTTCTTACCGCGGTAACTGTGATTACCAACCACTACAACTGCATTTCGCCCGTCGCCAAACATCTCGGTGCTCGCGCGTGCCCATAATTCGCACGTATCCAATCGATTCTCGTCCGTGGAAACATTCCAAGAACCGTGAAGTATATTCGGATCCGAAGCCAAATAACCAATATATGATTTATCGGAAATAAAATAATTTACCGTAATATTTATATTTTATTTCTATATTATATTGCTGTAATATATATATTTAGAATCAAGTACGCGGATAATATTTTATTATTATACATTTTTATTCTTATTATTATTATTTTTTTTTTAATACTCGACGGGCTTCGGAGCAAAACTTGTCGAAAATCGAATAATTCAGTCGCGTAAAATATACAAGTTGTATAAATAATAATATAATTCATTTCATCAGAAATGGAAGAAACACATTAAAATTTAATAACACGTCATAAAGGTATACATACGCGTATATGTGTTTAATATTGATATACAAAATTATAATCAAGTACATTATTCGATGAATAATAATTTTATATAATATATTTATAATAATGATTGCGCACGTTTCATCAAAAAGTTTTTACAGTTATATTATATTAATATATAGTTGACGGGAGAAGAAACGTATAGGTACTCAAATGTGAAATGATTAATAATATAAGTAATAACATATATATTCCATTAGCAGAAAATTAATACCACTTTAATACAGTATAATATTAAACAGAATGATAATTAATTATGTATTATATACATTGTAATGCACAATTTCTATCCTTTACTTCTTACAGGTATTATATATAGGTACGAAATAATAAAATACAATACATAAAATACACTAAATCACTATAAAGACTTCGATTAATAATCTTATAATATTATTTTGTTTAAAAAGAAAAAAAATCGTTATTATACACACTAAAAATGATTAGAATATAATAAAAATTATATTATTATAAATAATAAAAAAATAAATCAAATTATATTTATTGAATTATATATTATGAAAAAAGTCTTATCTTTTACAATTAAAATTGGATATGAGCTAATAAATTTTGTTTTAAAAAATATTTAAAATATTTAAATTTTCGATATTATTTTTATTTATGTAATATATTTTTTATTATTATTATTATTTACTTAACGTGTTATAAAATATTTTTTATTCATGTATTGTATAATAATTATAGGTCTGAAAGTGATGAAAATATGTTTGTTTTTTTACGCGAGTGTGTGTGCATTATATTAAATTTTATACATTCGGAATATACATTAAAAGATTATGTAACCCGAGGGATGATCATTATGTGTTTCTGAATATTTCTTGCGCGTCTTATAGTTACTATAAAAGTTTTCCCCACCTGATAAATTTTCACGTACATGACGTTATATGCTGTATACGATATTTTACTTTTGTTGTAACACACAGTTTAAAACAATATTCTACACATGCTATTGTTAGTCTTTCTTTTTCATAATAATTATTATTATGATATATAAATGATTTTTAGAACTCTCTTTTTCTTAATATAAAGCGTACATTACAAAAAATAAGTTAAACTTATGTAGGTACATCAACTCGCAAAATAGGCCCAAGCAAAGAATTAATAGTTTAGAAACGTAATACTTTACAAAAAAATATAAATTCGCTTATCATTTTTGGATATATTTAAATAAGGCAACTACTCAGTCGAAATTTATACTCCCTTTTAAAAGTAAGTTTATTTGAATACTTTATAAATATAAATGTATATAACTTAAAATTACACTCGTGTCTAGATACTCGATTTTGTTAAAGTACATTCCTACATCGGATTTAACTATTTATTATTGCGTGTTTATTATGTTACGATGCAAAAATAAGAATAACTTTACACGTTTTGATAAGTAACATTTATTATTATTATTATTGTGTATCAACGTTTTTATATTTATTAGATTTCCATTTAAATGCTCATATTTATTATTATAGTAACCGCGCGCAGTAATGTATTTAAATAATAAAACTGTTTTATTATTAATAATATCCTATTTATTTTTTTAAGTACTTTTTATTATAGTGTTGTTTTTTAATATTTAAATAGTCTTTTTAAATTTTTACTTAAAATAATTCAAATATTTTTTTTTACTTTCAACTTAACCGTTGAAACATTGGAAATTTAACCGAGGTTATTATTAGGGAAAAGTTTTAAATTATTAATAACACTAAAAATGCACAATGTAGTAAAAATGTCGTTTAAACTTTTCTCAGGATATATTCTAGTTATTATAATTTATGAACTGTCCAAACATTTTAGAGTAGTTTCGGGATTGAGATAAGTGAACACATTTCACAGTTTCATCAAATTTATTCACCATACATATAAAAATACTAATATGTGAACTAGAAGATGAATGAGACACGGAACGAAATAATTGAAGTACATTGGTTATCTCCCTGAATTATATAATTTATGTTGATAAAGGTGATATTATACTCAGTGACAATGAAATAAATAACAAAATGTAATTTTTAAAAGTAATAAACAATGTTTACCTATATGTTTGCGTCTCTAGAGACAATTACTATAACCCTACTCACCTTAAATAAATCAATGCATAGTTTAAAATATAATTACCATCTAACTTATATAAAAAATTAAAACGCTAAAAAAGATAATGTTAAAATCAAACATGAATTAAACAAAAATTTTGACAGCAGTCAGTTATAATAATAATAATAATAATAATAATAATAATAATAATAATAATAATAATAATAATAATAATAATAATAATAATAATAATAATAATAATAATAATAATAATAAAAATAATCGATAGGACGCTTAAATAAGATGGAGAATTACCGCGTGGAAAACGATAGGGTTGCGGGGAACTGTTTAATTTAATTTTATGAAAGAATAAAAATTAAACCGGACACTTTTCGTTGGAGAGCACGATGTAAAGATATAAATACTCGAATATAATATTATATACGTATATACCCGTATGACTTGTATAATATGGGCGTTTTTTTTTTCTTCTTTTTTAAAAATTTACATTTTTTCCCCGTCAGACATTTTTTATTGTTAGCGACGTGACTTGAAAAAAAAAAAAAAGAAGAAAAATATAATATATAATATTTACAGTAACCTCGAGCAATTTTATATTTCGAGTAGTCCAGTAAAATAGTAATTTCGGTTCTTTTGTTCCCCGCACTCAGAATAAAGTTGTTACGTCGTTTAAAGGTTTTCCCGGGGATTCATTACGAGAGAGGAGAGAGCGAGTAACGTTGTGGCGAACGTACTCGACCGGAATGCTCTATAAAGCTGGAACGGGGTCCTCTTTTTGGCAACTATCGTCGACCTCCACGCGAAAATGAACGTTTCCACAAATATAATAATAATAATAATAATAATAATAATAATAATAATAATAATAATATTATAACCGAATGGTCCACACGCACGCTGCAGGATACAAAACAGCGTCTGCAAAAATTTTAATATTCCCGCTGAGCCCCGCGCATTAAATAATGAAATTCTCAGGATTCGTCGTATGAACACCTCGTGAAAATATACGCCACACACGATATATTTTATCACCACCACCAGAACCAGGGCAGTGTTAGTATTATTCCGGTTAAATAATAATAAGATTACATTGTGTATTGTATCTTTTTTTTTTATTTTTTTATTTTTTCATTTTTTTTTATTTTAATATTGTATTTTAAGTATAATTTATATCGGACGTATCACAGACATTTTATTATGTACCTACGACGTCATTGTAGTGCGGGCGAAACCGTTTGTGTTTTATTATTACAAGTTTGTTAAATTGGGTAATATAATATTGATAATTTATTGAACATTTTCTCATTTATATCGTATAATATGGGAGTCGTCGTTCCAAAAAAAAAAAAAAAAACAATCGTTATATTTTTTGGTATATTTAACTAAAATAAGTATTTTTTTAATATGAAAATTATTTATTATTATTATTAATATGGATTAAATATAGACTTTTAAATGTAATGTATTATTTGTATTGTTTATACGTTATTTTTTATGTACTTTTAAAAAGCTGAATACATCGACAATATAGAACGCATATTATTTTTAAGTCGAATTTTTGTAAAAATAAATTGCCTTCTAGTGTATATTTATTAAAAAAAAAAAAAAGAAATATTCAAATATGTCAATCTGAATTCTAGAGATATCTAACTATTATTGTCTGTACATTATTATTATTATTATTATTATTATCATGCATCAAAGGGTAACCACTTTGTTAAATTGCTATCATATCCTTTATTTTTCAGCACTGGAAAGAGAACAGAAAAATGTATAGGTCGAGAAAAAAAAATGAAATACGCAGAATAGAAAGAGCCGGAAGCCGCGATTCTTATTCTCTTTATTTTCCTTCCTACTTTCCCATGTACGGTAGATTTTATTCATGTGGCTTGGGTTCAAAATTCATAGTGAACAATGGAATAACGATGATAAAACCATAAAATTCTCTACCATGCTATATTTCAGGTATCTGTTGAATACATATGAGAAAATGAGTTATAGCGTTTAATTTCAAGCACTCTGAAATTTACTGTTTTTTTTCAGGTTATTTTCGATTCTTTTATTAACTTATAATTAATTCCAGGGCAAAAACATTTTATATTATTCATATAATTCGGAAATCTCTGATTTTAGATGTCGCAGACAAATAACATTAATTATAATAATAATAATGAATAATAATCATGTTATCTACGAGTATTATTCATAATAAATACAGGAAATTAAATTTTAAAATATTATTTTGTAATGAAATGATGACACTATGAAATTGGTTTTATTAAAATATATTAAATAAAAGTAGATGAATATGCGCCATTAATATTACGAATGATAATTTATTATATGTTATCAATTTGATTTTAATAATGTTATGTATTATAATATTTACAATAATAAGTGTTATAAAATAAAAATATTCGTTAAATGTAAACTTTGGAGGATGCTAAAAAATACTAAAATATTATGTATCGATAGATAACACATAATAATATAAGTGAATAATTTTATACAGAACATAATAATATTATTATACATTTAGATAAAAATAAACAGAATTTAATAATTTATTAATACATTTTATATCATTAAAATTATACATTTTTAATTTAGTATTATATTATTACTTACTTTTATTTATATATAATAATATAACAAATATTTGTATAATATAATGTGAATACCTACTTATAAGTACTTATACAGATATATATTAAAAATTTGATAAATATTTTTTTAACGTATTATTTTATTCTATTTTTTTTTTTTTTTTTTTTTTTTTTTTTAATTAATCGATTTTAGCCTACCTCCTATCGATTAAATTGAATTTCTGTTAACAATATTTATTATCATTAACGTTTAATATTCAAAGTAATAATTACTTTTGTATACATCATTTTATTAAATACCTTAAAATAACAATGATAATAAAAATATATATATCAGTCTTATTCATAAAACAATTGTAATTTTTTTTAATTTTTCTGAAATCTTTTATATTCGAATAATTAAACATTTTCATTCTACCTTTTTAAAAGATATTTTTATTAATTTGTTATATTAAACCGTCTACATCTCAATCAATTTTTGACGTTATTGTACGCAAATGGTTATGAATTTATGATTAAATGATAGGATCGTGGTTTGTTCACAGAATCTTTTATTTAATAATTTTGCCATTAAAGATTACTTCAAAATGTCATTATGATAAAACATTTCTTTAAAGAGTTTGTATATTAATCATTGAGCACAGTCTTTCTTTGTTTCAAGAATTCATTACATTTTTTTTTAAAAAAAAAGACAGCTAAAATGTTTTTCCGTAAATTTTCAATTATATTTAAAAAAATAATAATAATAATAATAATTTCGAAGTTTACCTTTTATAATTTATAATTTGTTAATAGTTTAAATTAAATGTTTTTATATTTGACGACATTCTGTATTTTTTATATTAAAATTAAACATTATTTTATTGTTTCATTAAATGGATTATACAGGTAGGTATATATAAAATTGAAAAAGATTAAGAAAGATTTGTATTTTCAAAATTAAATTTAACGTATTTTAATTGCTTTTCTTTATCATTATTATTTTGAATAAATAAAATGATGTTATATGGCTTTGAATATTAAATATATTTGTTAGTTAACACATATTTATGTTTGTAAATCGATTAAGTTTCCTTTTTTAATATTAACAGTGATAATGTTTAGATTAAACACGTAGAAACATGCAATTTTATATCATAATATAATACCTAGGTGCTATATAATATTCTCCATAGTAGGTATTTTTAACTTTTTATACAAATGATCGTTATTCTCATTATATAATAATATTATTATTAATTAATATAAAATTTAATTACCTATATTATTTATTTACAGTATTATGAAAATGGCAAATTATAAAATCATAATATTTACTATAGTTCTCTTAGCAAACAAACCGAGAATAGTATACTTAATATAAAATATATTTTATAGTAAATATGGATAGATAAAAACAAAGAATGACAGAACCAAGCCCAACCGATATTCAAATCACGGAGAAATGTAATATAAATTTATTTCATCCCATGATTTATTGTTTATTTTCATTTATGAATATTTTAATAACAGATACCGATATAGTGTAAATATTCGTATAGTCGTTGGTGTGCATCACATGGAAATTATAAAAATTAAATTTTAAATTTTACAACAATCTATTTATATAATAATAACTAATAATATTTTTGATATATATATAACGAATATACTTATTTTTTATGCGTTTTTCGTCCCTATATCAATACGCTGACATAATTTATTATATTTTAACAGTAGGTATCCAATAGTTATAGTTAAATTAATGTGATAAAAGTATAAACATAAAAATAAAATATATTTTTTTAATTATATATAATGCAGAAACGTTAATTTTTTAAACCTCGTAACATAAATTTGATTATTTTCCATTGTTTAGGCAAAATAAAAGATCGAGTAGAACTTTCGGGTCGAATATTATTTCGTGAATATACCATATCATCGGTATAATATCGCAATCTATCGTTTTCGACTGTAAATTCTATTTCATCATTGATGGGCGTTTTTAAAATATTACGATTCGACGATCACTTGTGGCCCAGTCTCCCAGATAAGACTTAGCTGTTCTAATAAATTACTTTCAGTCCAATAGTCGATACCCAAGTATAATTTATATATACATAATATTATATATATAACATATATATATATATATATTATGGTCGAGTACAACGTTATTATTATATGGAAGGTATATAATAACTTATATTATATTATTATGTATATGGGATTCACATGGACGCCAATCACTGATCGTATACACGCGGGCATACACGTGTACATATTTACAACTGTAGATAGTAATCGAGTCAGAGAGGGAATAATAACGAATAAACGATGGATAGAGAGACGGACAGTGGAGGATCTAAACACACGTTCCGCGTATACGTGAACAGAATATACCTGTATATATATATAATATATATTATATACCATATACCGGAGTATAGAAGGATTACCGGTGTTGGTTATGGCGTGGTGGTGGTGGTGGTGGCGGCAGTGTCTTCCATCCCTCACCGTCACACTTCATCCCTCGGAATTAAATTATCTTCGCAGACCCATGCCAACACGGTTTGCCGCCGGAGAGCTATTGACGCACATCGAGACTCGGCGGGCGCATGACGACTATAGGGGTGCAATGAATATTTTCACTTTATACGGCGGCCACTGTGTGCGCCTTGCTAAATCCTTTTAACCGTTTATACTTTCACTTTGGTTTCCGACCGAGTGTTTACATATTACTCATATAAAGACGACCACGAAGACCAAGATCTGGCTCGTCGTTGTCGGTCGGTTGATTTATTGCGGTGCCGTGCGGTATACAATAACAGATAATAATAATAATAATAATTGAACGCATCCATTATTTATAGCCGTATTCGCATGGAAACGTTCCATCCGCGGAAGACGTAGGAAATATAGTCGCCTGTCTTAACGCGGGCGCACAATAAACGCGTTTTATTTCCGACCCGCGCGTTACCGGATTATCACCGTAACGCAGATATACAGGAATTGTATGAGTATAGGTACCAGTAATCGCGTCAAAAAGAAAAGAAAAAGAAAAAAGAAAAAATTGAAATTCGTTTTTTCGTCTCATAGTATTGTAGGGGTTACCTGCGAATATCGGATAAGATTAACATAATATTAATATTGAATGCTATATATTATACACCCAGATAGAATTTACGGATTTCGCGTTTGAGTTTAAAGGAAATAAAAATCCAAACTCTTTATTGGACAAGCCCATAATCGAATTCCTCGTGGAAGTACATCAGGTATGTATGCAATTAACGTTCATGCGTGATAATATAAGTTATATACGGTCGTGAAAGTATGAAAATTGTGGTTAGAATATTTGGCACCATAAAAATATGTACCTCGTATAATACGTGAATCTAACAAATTATTTAATTTTAACATTTAATATTATATTTTTCATCATCCGCTCAGTCATAAACATAATAATATTATATTTTTCTCCTCTCTTTATTAATACATAACGTTATTATAATATAATAATATTTATGTGTTATGATTATGACGTTATATTTGTACAAAATAAACGGTGGTGGCATCTAAAATTTTATTTCATAATATTTATATTATTGTTATTCGTTTTATATTATAATAATATGCCAGAAGTAATTCATTATAATTATTGTTTGTTCATTTTTTATTTTTTATTTTTTTTATTTTAATTTTAATTTTTTTAATCAACAAATTAAAAAGTAATTTATAATACAAATGGACCGTATATGATGCCTATAGTGTATTAATGAGTTGAAAAATATTTTACGTTGGAATGAATTTAAAATACTTCAAAGACCAAAATAATGATAATATAGTGTCTTTATTGCCATAGTAAAATAGTTAAAAATAGAATTCAACTTTTGTCATTTAGTGACACTCGGCGAAATAATACTCGGAGATAATAATATAATTTATCCAAATATTTTTTTTTTTTTACCATTTTACAAGGTGTATGGTGTATAAATAACATTTTAGCCATTTAGCGTTTATGCATTATTTTAGGAATAACAACGTATTACAATAGACCTGAATATTTTTAGATTTATATATTTTAGTGTTACGTACAATAAAATAATTAAATTTAATAAATCATTAATCTAATTTAAATAATTTATAATAATACTTGTTAAGATTTGTTTTTTAAATACTATAGAATAATATTTTATTCAAATACTATTTTTAAGTATTTCGAATACTTAAGAATACTATATAGTCTTTATTCTTAAATACAATGTTCGAAATTTGTATTACAATATCAATATATCATAATATATTAGTATATTATTCAATTACCTATTTCAAATTAGTAACTAATTACCATTGTTACTCTTTAATCATCATCTTTCATTAAGTTAGAACTGTGAGAAGCATTTAGTATAAATTGACAGTTCTAATAGGTGACAGAAAATATAATATAAAAAATATTATAGTGTCGTTTAGTATTTATAGCTTGATAGTTCATATAAATTACATTAAAATATATTTTGATTCGAAGCAAAGCGAAGAATGTTTTAGTTTTACAATGATGTGTGTCTTCTTTTTTTTTTTTTTAATTATTATTTTATTAAAATTTGATTTAAAAATTGTGTGCAAAATTTTGTAATGATTAAATATTATTATTTATTGATGACATTATCATCAAATGACAATAAATATTACTGTTATACATTTCTATTGAGTAGGTACGCTACTATACAATATGCATATAAATATGTTCATAATATTTTCTATAATATTGTGATTAAACTATAAAGTTATAGTATAAATAAATTATTAGGTACCATAAAAATAGAACTTTAATGGATATGAAGTATAAAAGTAATATTATGTTTGAATATAAAGTATTTTGTATTTTCAAATACTTATACCTTATATACTTTCGAAATACATATATATATATATATGTATTTCGAAAGTATTCAAAATATCAAAATGTATTAATATAAGAATATTAATGTCCAAATACTTGTATTTGAATACTTAACATGTATGATATTTATCATTAATTATACTGTGCGTGCACATTATTATTTAACGTTTTGTTTTTGCAACTCCAATTAAATACGAAATGCGTTCTTGTAACATAAATACTTAATCATTATAATATATTCAAAGTTGAAAAATATATATTTAATATATTATATACGGAAAATACTATGTAAAACTTTTTCTAAAATTGAGTTCTTGTAGTAAAGTGCCATCGTAGTTAGTTATCTACACGTCTACAATCCTCATATATTAACCATGTATCACTTCAACTGTTTGAATTTTCTACATTCGGAGAGATGCCATACGTAGAGGACACGGTGATTTCGAATGTACCCTATCAACTTGTAACGTTAATTATTTATAATCATGGGGGTCATTTTACATTTAAAAGGTATGTCAGTGAAATGATAAGGATGCCAAAAGCTTATTATTTTATAACTACCTATGACCTATCATGCCGCGAAATTGTCTGTGAATTATAAAATGTAATCACACGAAGATATTATTAATTACAATAATTTCTGGATATAAGGAAAACTGTTTTCTGTATTTAATATTTATCCTGTTTAATTGACAAAACTTTAAGATTAATATTGATATTTTATAAATTCAGAAATAGCAATAAACATTTTTCAATTATATTATGAAACTAAAACATAATTTAAACAATTATATTGTGGTTTCTTTTCTTTTTTCTTTTTTAATGGTCGGAATATATTTAGTCACATTTTAATATCGAATTTAAAACTTTATTCAAATAACCGAAGAAAGTACATTAAATTTATATTTCAGAGGTAATTTCGTGTGTTTTATTGTCAAATTTTAAATATTTTAGTAGAACGAATACATTTTAAATTCAGTGTGTTGATTTTTCCACTATATAAGATTTAACTACCTATTCTATATGTAAAATATGCCATAAAAATGTACACACATAAATTATTTTATATTTTGTTCAATTAAACTCATTAATTTTTATTACTATAATACATTTCAAGTAATTAATACCTAATTGTTTAATTTTATAATGGTTTTAACTGAGGATTTAAAATTAAATTATTGAAGGTTAATTAATAGATAATTAATTATCCCAATAAACTTGAATCTAATTAACTATACCTTATATTTGCAAATAGTTAATTGATTTAAAATTTCGGCGAAGAACCATTTGAAGTACAATTTAACGTCAATATTGCATTTTAGAAATTCATATTTACAATTAATATTTAAAATTCATATAAGTCAACAACTATAATGCGAAGTTTTAATATCATAGAAAATTAATGTTTAAATGAAATAAAAATTACGGTTAATTATATACTTGTATATATAAATTTATTTATAATCTTAGATTTAAATTCAATAGCATATTTGATAAAATTATAGTTGTTAAAAAATAAAATAATACCAGTTTATGTAGGTATAAAATTATAATGATAATATTGATATTGATCTATTTAATTACTTTCATCATTCTAGCTTCGTAGTCCAAATTTTATTTTATAAAAAAATATGAGAATATAGAATTCGAATAAATGTATATTTTAGGGTAGACGAAATTTCAATGAAAAACTTTTCGACTAAGCGTTAATCGAACAACTTTGCACACATATGACATTCAAACGGGTGACCCTTTTTCGTGTAGGTACCTGGAACGTGAGCTAATATACGACGTGGTAAAAATATTGTACGAGAGATTTTAACACTAACGATTTTAATAACAACATAATATAACACCTATTGATATTTTAATATTTTTAGAAAATATGAACAAAAATTCAGTGATTTATTTGGACATACCTATAATATAAAACGCCTCTTTGAAGTGTAATGGTTAGCGAATTTGTACAATAATTAACTTTTAACGGTATGACAGTAAATTTCGACAAGTTAGATAGAACTTATTGGGTCAAACTGTCCATATAGATAAAATATATGACTTTTGTTTTTGATATTTCTGAGTTAGTCAAATCCTATTAGGACTAAATTCTAATTACAATAACTTTACTTTTGCAGCTTCCTTTTCACATTATATGAAATTATATTTCGATAAATAATAATAATATATTATATTTTATCATTAAGGTATACTACGATTTACGAAATAAATAATGCATAAAACAATTCTTTAAATTTTATTATAAATTATTAATTTATATTACGATTTTTAAGTTGTTAATTTAAATATAGGAAAGTTCTAGGTACTAATCTAAATGTTAAGAAATATAAGATAATATATTATCCAAATGAATAAATCAATATTAGCCATTTTACAATTATTCACAATCTTTTAGTTTATATTTAAATATAGTTATACAAATTTATAATTCATATTTTATAAATTCATTTTAAATTTAAATATTTTCATTATTATTATTTCGACACACTAAAAAATATTAATATGTTCCTGAGTTATTATTTTGTTTCGTGACATATTATGTTACAATGTTAGTATGCTACTTATTACAACTAAAGTATGCAGGTATCTAAGTTACAGGTATGTGATTATTTACACCAATAATAGCATCAAAAACGTAGAATAATGAAAATAATGAAAATTTAAGTACACAAAGACAAAATAAGTACCAATACCTTCGTATAAGACTTAACTTTAGACGAATATTAAATTTACAAGATGTAACGTTAGACTTACGTATCATTGTACAAATAAATGTCGAAACAACTCGTTTAATTTGCTTGGTAACTGCTTCTAAATATTTATATCGTGTAGGATTACTTATTATATTAAATTTAATTAAATATTCCGTCTAATGTATTTTATTTCATTCTAAACTAATATATTGTAACTAGTCAAGTTAACATCCGTTAATAAATTTAATATAAAATAATAATAATTGGAATTAACTAAGACAGTTTATGTGACAGATATCGTCATTAGCGAAATATAAGATGATTACGAAATTAATTAAGCATCTTATACAGATATATTTTAAATTCTGAATATATACATATATTATAGCCCAAATCACTGGAGTATTTAGTTAAACAATAATGAAAATAATCGCAAATGATTTTAATGAGCGTTTTGGAATGAAAATCCGAATATTTAGCCTGATTAACATGGTTTAAAATAATGAAGGTAATTTGGCAGAAATATATGTATACACATAATAATAATATGTGTATTATGTATAAATTAAACATAATATTTAATCATAATAATCTATATCTAATAATAACAAAAAAAAAAAAATTTATAAAGGTATAAAGATATTTCAAATTATGCAATCAGGCTAAGTACCATTTATATAAATATTTGAAAAATATCAAACTACGAAAGACATAATTAAATTACCTTCATCAAAGTATATTTTAAAAATAAACTTGAATAGGTCCAAAAACCTTTTTTTTTTTTAAAAAAAAAAAATATAATAATATATATAAATATATTAAAATATATAGTAAACTCATTAGTTAAAATTGCCTTTTATAAATTTAATATTTTTAAATTAAATATTATTTTTAAATTTTTAAATTTTTAAATTCATTTTTATATTTTAAATTACATAATATAAATTGATTTAAAGGTATTAAAATCATATGGAAATGTACACTAGTTGTGGGCTTGTGGCATTTAAATAATTTAATGAATGAATTTTAAATAGTTATAGTATAGAAAAACACAATTTACATATTCATGAATGAATATGTTTTTAAATTAAATTACATTATTTTAAATGTAATTCAAAAAGTCAGAATGTCAATTAATTTAATTAGGTATTTAAAGGACTTACGTTTAATTATTGTTTCAACATATTATAAATTTATCCACGAAATAATTTTTTATAAATATCAGTTTATAACGTACGTGAATGTATCATGTATTATAATATTAATTTAAAATTTAAAGCGTAATATATTAAAAATTTTCTAATTTAAACGACGTTTAATTAAATTAATTTTATATATTATAATTTAAACTTTAAACGATTTCATAGAAATATTATGAAATATAAAATTATGAATCATGAACATTATTTTGATGTCACGATAAAACTTAGACGACAACTGATGTAGATTTTATTTTGTGTATGAGTAAAAATAAAATCTATATTTGGTGAGACTTAACACGTTTAAAATTAGGTATACAATTTATTAGGATGAACGTAATCGCACGGATTTCTTTCTTTCTTTTTTCTTTTTTTTTTTATTGAATAGCATCCGCTTATAGCGTTGTCCGCATTATTCCGTATTCATGGCGTATCGGAAAAGCTAAGAAAATAAAAGTAAACATTACAAAATAGTCGTTTTAAAATCAGTCAGACTTTCAACTATATGGTGACAAAGCGGAGGGATACAATCAGGATTTTCCCTCATCATCTTCCAGTGTTTGGGATATTACAGACTTAAAGAAAAATAACAAAATGAGAGAGGAGAAAAAAAAACGTTATGTACAAAATGAAGAAAGTCTAAATCGCGTGAAACGTCCTTAGTTAGTATAAAATATAAAGCTACAAACAATTTAAAATGTTGTTAGGTGTACCTACACGCGAAGAGGGAAAAAGTAAAAATCGTATGCACATAATAGTGTCATAAAACGTGTACGTAACAACACGTCAACACAAAACCAGGTGTGTTTCAATTCTAATCAATTTCAATTCTTAGAAATGTTTAGGTTGATGTCACTTTTTTTTTATTTTTATTAACGACAAAAATGTTCTTATAAAATGCCAATATATAATACACACACACGCACAATATATATTCGGTTGATGTGCATCTATCTGATTGAATTCTGTACATATAGAAATTTCAATTTTAAAGTAGACCTACTATTTTCAGTCATATATTTTAGTATTTCCAAAAAAAAAAAAAATAAGGGCATTACATCAACGTCAGTATTTTTGTCATATTGTCATTGTATTTCATTGTTAATAAGTAGAATGGACAACGTTATAAAATGTATTCAAAATAATCGATTTACGTTGAATTATAATTGAATTTATACGAGCATTATTTATAATTTAATTTATGAAATAATAAAGACTGAATTATTATAATTATAAATAATAAAATAAAATTAATTTTTATATTTTAATAATATAATAATGTAGATATTAACAATATATTTATAATGACTTAAAAATATATTTTAAATTTGTATATAAAATTATAAAGACAAAATAATTAAAATATACAAATAAAAATTATATTTAAATATGAATTATATTATTGTAAAAGTTAATAAAGAAGTTAAAGTTAAATAGTAGGTATAGTTAAAAAACATAATATTAATTTGGTAGGTACTTCTATTTATTTTATTACTACTTTATTTTTAATAATATTATTTTTATTTATCCATCCACCTATAAATAACAAATAATAAAACTATTGGTTGACGTAAACATAAAGTATATTGATTAATGCAGGTATTATTCTTATCGGAATATAAAAATTAATTACCTATTAAATATAGTATATTTCTAATGTTTCCATTCTTTACACTAATTGATAAAAATTAAGTAGGTATGATTACCAGAAAATAATCAAACTTATATACTTTGATATATTTAACAAAAACATTTTGATTTTTCTTTCTTTATATATATTATATCTAAAGTTTAAGACATATCTTTGTCCACATTAGACCACAGTTGTTTATAATTAAATTCCAAAAATACAATTCTCTGTTGTGGACAAGTTCTTAATTTGTTCCAAAACTAGAAAATTGCTTGTACAAAGTTTTAAAGAAAAAATCAAGTGTATCCCTTAGGTTATTTTATAAAATATACGAGTATAATTTGGGTTTTTAGTTTTAGTATGTTTACTTCTTCAATTTACAAGAAAATATAACATTTATTTTAGTGTGGAATTTCGAAAAAGATACTAAATAAAACAATAATGAATTATTAGGTGGGTTTATATACCTACGTGTACCTATACTAATTATATTAATATACCTATTAATAAAAGGAGATTTATATTTGAAACATAATTTTTTTTTTTTTTATCAAAAAATATGTATTTGTATTAATTTAAATTTTACTATTAGAAATTATATATCATATGAAAATAAAATTTAATTAGAAATTGAATAACTAAAATAATATTATATACAGTAATATACATATTATATTACTTAGTAAATTTTTTTTGATAATTATTTATTAAATAACATATTATTGTTAAATGGTTAGATCAAATTTTAGTTATTTATTTATTTTGTCTCAATTATTACAATTATCTTTTCATATACGTAATTTTAAATAAAAACATTAAGTAATAATAATCATAAATATTCTTTATATCTAATCTGAAATTTTTTTTTTATGTATTTTTAATGTATTTACGTTTTTTTGAATAGAACAAAAAAATAATGTTCTGAAATATAATACATTTTAATAATATTTATATTATTATAGAATTATATATCACTGTTTATGAACGTCCTATAATTGATAATTAGAAAATTTAGATACAATTTTGTATTCAGAAGATAATAAAAACTATAGGATTAATTTTTAACGAATAAATCGAATAGAAAATATAATAGTTACATTTTCAAAAAAAGGAAGGGATACGGGTGTGAAAGGGGTACAGGTGTTGATTAAAATTTGAACATAAAGATTTAGCATTCAACATTATCCTCTTTAAACTTGTATCCCTTCCACACCCGTATTCATTCCCTTTTTTTACATTATTTACTTTATCAATTTTGAAATACTAATTATAATTTTTAGTATTGTGTAAGAATCTATTCTTAAAAATTTCAGTAGTATTTTAATAAATAATAAAAATTGAAAAGTCATAATGTACGTATACTTCTCCAATACTAAATATACATATAGGAGCTTATATTACATGTATATGAGTAAATCATATTATATAATATATTTTACTTTTAGATATTTCAGTCAGGAAGATGGACACCTCTGTAATCGAAATACCTAAATCCAACCTATGTTGGATTGACTTTGATACTTAAATCCCAGTCGGCTTCAATATATTAACGTTGGTCTTATCCATTTGACCTTCTTACAGTGTATTCAAGCATAATACGTCAATTACTGACGTGAACGGATATTTATTTATTTGTTTTTTTTTTTTTCATTTACTATTAGGGTTAAATTTTAATTTATTACTTGAGGTGTAAAACTATAATAAATTGCAAAATATAAATAATAAAATAGAAATGGTGTTTAATTACAGAGCAGTACACAATATTATTTATGATAATTTTATATTATAATAGATATTGAATCAAAATAAATTTTTCGTGTAAAATGAAAATCCGATGTATATTTAAGGATTTTAAATGATATACCTAATAAATTAGAAAATTGAATGTCTGTATTTTATATTTCTGATATTATAAATAATTACTATATATAACGTTATAATTTTATTCACTTATTTTTCGCCTTTTAATTTTAGCCAAAAATAGTCAAACAATATTAAAATAATGATTGTTTTATTTAGGAAATTTCCAAAATGGGTAATCATCATTCTTTTTCAGGCTCCACTAGTCTAACCAAACCCTATAGTGTGATGAG
The DNA here is from genome assembly GCA_021307375.1 of Tetraneura akinire. Taxonomy (NCBI): domain Eukaryota; kingdom Metazoa; phylum Arthropoda; class Insecta; order Hemiptera; family Aphididae; genus Tetraneura; species Tetraneura akinire. Next base: position 8,274,151 of record JAIUCT010000013.1, on the reverse strand, counting down.
TAATTAACGAAGTTTCGGGGTTTCCTGGCGAGCTCTTCTGTCAATTATTGTATGGATAGTAAGGAGAGACGGGGAAATATTCCGTGTTGTTATTATTTTCCATGATAAAACAATAAGAAACGTTCCCCCATTGTGTCCGTAATAGCTGTTAAACAATAAAACCGCCAAATGGCCAAAGTTCGATACTTCACATTAAAATGAATTTAAGATGGTCGGTGGAAATGAAGTTTGCGGCAGCCAACGGGGATAATGATGAGAACTAAAGTATGGCTGGTGTTTGATATCGGAATAAGTTTAAAACCTTGACATTATTATGTCAACACGACAATAAATCTTTGTTCTAATTTTGATACACGTGCGTAAACATATTATTATTAAGAGAAGTTACCTATATTCAACTGTGTTAGTTAACTGAATACCCTGCTTATAATATTAGGATATAACTACGTCGTTTTATGTGTGCCGATCACTGTTCATTATAGGCAAATCAAATGTTCTAACTAAACGGATATATATCATAAGTTATATTTTATTTCGAATTTATTGTTACCTATATTGCGCATATTGTGCAGGTTAATATTACTATAATATAATTACGGTATAATATTATGACTACGCACCCAAAACTTTACGGTAATCCTATTTAATAGTTATATTGCTCGAAATCGCAGATTTCAGTATCAATAATATACTTTTTATATTATTTAAAAAAAAAATTTATTAAATATAAAAAAAATTAAATTCTCTACGCCATCAAAGAAATATTTTAGTCAAAATATTTTAATTTATATTATTATTATTATTATATACATGATGACAGACGACAGAGTAAGTTTTATTAGTCATAACGATACATTTAATATTATATAATATCACTCATTCTTTTATTTTTTTTTTTTAAAAAAAATTGTATCCTATTTTAATAACAACCATTAAAATATTACCTCATAATAATTATTCATGAACAAAAACTTTAAACTAGGTGTTAATATATTATTATTGTATACGATAATACTCTTGTATTTTTATATTATTTGAAAAATGTGTATTAATTAGATATTTTTACTGCAGTTAAATTTATTAATGAAATAGTATGTTTTCTCTTATTTTATAAATTTTTGAATTAAAATTTAACGACGGTAATCATAAAACATAATATTGATTTCAAATAAAAATAATAAATAAAAATTCACCAATAATAATTTAATTTTATTATGCGCAATAAAGAACATTTATGGTGATAGGAAATTGGGTAATTTGTAAGATATTTTTTATTCACTATACCTACGTAATATAAAAAGTGAAATTATAATCAACTTTTAAAATCATGTGTTTAATTTATTTTCCCGGTAAATCTGTATGACCTTATAAAATCTGCATAACACCAAATATCGAGCTCTAGTATTCGTACGCCTTGGGAATATTTTGATCATTCCTACCTTGAGCACATTACTTATTCGTCACTCGTACTCGTTCCCTGGGTGCAAATAGCATGCATTTATCTGCGCATTCTCCCCCGAAGACACTTAAGGTAATTCCCAATAGCGATGAGAAACGGTGGAATTTTTAACATTATGTAAATATTTTTACCTATCTAATTTTATTCTTGATCTTATTAAGTATAGGTAGCTTTTATCTTAAGTTTTTTTTCAAAATATTTTATTATAAAACAAATTTATGTAATATTTATTTGCTATTAATATATATTTTACCAATAAATAATATACTACAATAAATCATATAACATCATAAACAAATTAAATATTCATCAATTAGAATATTTTATGATTTATTAGAATAGACAAATATCACAATATACATAGTACTTAAATTTTAATATAGGTATGTCTTTGAATTTTATTTTTTGAATTTATTTCAATCGCTTTGTGTCCCAATTATAATTAAATTTATATTACACATGCAACAAATCGGAAATAAAATCATTAAATAGATAAAAGGGCCGATGCTGATGTAGAAGGGATATAGGATTATGATTTATCATTGCATTCAAATTTCACTCGAAATTCAACACTATTTTCTTTACACCTGTATCCCTTTCACAGCAGTATCAGCTCTTTTTTTATATTTTACAGCTATAAAATAAAATTACAATTGTAATATTCACAATAATGTGGAACTATGTTAAAATGTTTTGTCATTTTTTATTAAACATTATTGTAAGAATATTGAGAAATAATTGAATCAATATAAATACTATATATATTTATTTTACTAAAATTTAAACTTTAAAAATCTATAAAAAAAATTATGACTGTCAATTTTCCTAACATTTTGATGTTTTGGTAACACGTCAAGTTATATGTGAGGATGCTATTATAACATTTTCACCCTTTAAAACTCAAAATTGTCTGTTTTATCAAACATTATAAAGATAAAAACGAGAATTTTAAGAAATATTAAAAGATTTCAACAAAAAATTTTCTTAAAAATTAACGTAACCGTTTAAAAATTTTATCGCGTATTTATAGTATCTATGGGAACACCCAAAATAGGTTTTTAAGTCTCTAAGTTCAATATTGCCCGAGTTATCGTAAAATATTGAAATTATTTTCGTATAAACAATAGTAAATAAACGGAATGTCTGTGATAGAAGAAATAAAGCACTTAATTAGGTAGTATTTTTACATTTTAATCGTGTAGCAGGTATATTTTATTAAGAGGTAAAAATTTGAAAATAATGAATATTTTTCAAATTTTAACAAATTATTATAACTATAATACTTTTAAAAATTATTGGTAAGTAATATCTTGTAAATTATAAATTATAATAAAATATATTATGTAATATAACGTTATATTTCTATAATATTATCAATATTTTTAATTTTTATACTTTTAATTTTAATCGTGTTTAATTTTATTCATGAGTTTTGCATTTTCTTACATATTTATATTATAATATAATTTTCTTAAGATTTAAAAAATGTTTCGAAATAATATGTTTAAGATAAAAGTAATTTAAAAGAAAATGCATGTTTACACAATAGGAAAGTTAAACTTAAATTTTTCGGAAATAATGACTATATTATAATATGAAACTTTTGGTAAATTTAATCAGTAGCTTGTACATATAGATACCTTGTTCATTTAAAAGTTACCTGGTATAATGGTTAATCCTTCTTTCATTTTACTTGCCGCATTAAACATATATATATATATATATATATATGTAGTGAAATAATGTAAAAAAAGAACTTGTTCATATGAAATTAAAATCAATATATAGTAACATATTTAATCTTAGCTGTAAAAGTCATAAAATCCACATAGGTTTCATGAAATATTTAGGGACATTTTACGTATTAGAAAATTTAAATACCAGGACGAAATTCAACAGAAACGGGTAGTTAAATAATTTAATGTAATCTATAATGGAATATCGTATTAAATTAAATAAATAAATATTAATATTTTAACTTTAGAACAGTCATTGCAATAAAAATAACAAAAAGGTTTAATTTGTAATGCGTTATAATTCTAATAATGGTCGAGTAGCGTATTCAATTATTTAAATTTATTAATGAAATTATAATGGAAAGTAAAGTTTAATGATCTTTTTAAAAAATATATAAAAATGTATATTATATTTTATTTAAAAACAAAATATATACCAATGATACAATTGCGTAATTTCAACAAATTATTTTTGGAATTTGTATTTATCCGCCTAAAATATATAACAAAAATTAAAAAAAAAATTGTAAGAAGGCATAACGATATTGTGTCTACATGATATAACTTAGTGGCAAAATAAAATTCAGTGGCAATACGTCTATTAGAATCACTGACTTTTATTCTCACAGGAAATGGAATGAAAAAAGCTAAAAATAATATATTTCGTTGACCGGCGAGTATTTTGCTACTCACGTTTCTATCTGACACGAGTATAGATTTCGTTTTGAGAATAATATTGTGGCAGACAAAAGATTTCGCTATGGTGCACGTGTTTATTGGTTTAATATTTTTGAAATTGAACGACAGATATATAATATCTATATATATTTTTATTATTATTATTATTATAGTTTTACCACCCTCTCCTCGTCAAGAAACGAACACAAAAATAGAGTGATATACACATTGTCTCTTTTTTGTCTTTGATGGAACAAAAATATATTGTATTTTTTTTTTTTTATGCAATCTGAATAAAAGAGTACTATAATGTACAGAAGGATAGAAGAAATGAAAAAATCATTACGCACTCTCGTATAAATTAAATTTTTTATTACATTAATAGAAATTCCTAAAAAATTAAAAAATATTAATCGATAATATTATTTGTAGAATTTTTTAAAATTTAATTTTAGCAATTCTTGACTTATTTAAGTACAACGAAGAAAGGAATTATGTGTGCCCATAAATCATTTTATGAATTCACTTTTTTTAATAATTATATAAAATAATGTCATATTAAATAAGACATTACTATATAGTCACCTACTCGACTTCCATATTATATAGAATATAAAATTCTCTGCTAAACTAGTACGTTTATAAATAATTTTAGAACAGGTTATTTATTTTGTCTTTATAGTTTTTAAACTGTGCCAAATATTTTATTTAGTATTTTTAGTCGATGTATCATTTTTCCCATGGGTAACAAACAATTTTTATTTTTATTATTATTTATATATTTGTGTTACTAATTAAATATTCAACAAGCATCCTCTTGTCTATTTCCGTGATGTGTGATGGGTCCAAACCATTTGACAGCATGTCTCCTCGGTTTGCTCAGGGTCCCAAAACTCTACCATTTATGTAACACGGGTGATTCGTGTGGAACTGCTGTCCAGGAAATTTCGTTCAAAAAAGGACAAAAAGGGAACTTTGTTCTTATTTAAAATGTTTTTCTATGTGCAATGATAATAATATCATCGTAGCTGTAACAATGTATGGGAATGCACTGTAGATACGTACACAGTGTGTTATTAATTTTTTTTTTATAATGGATTATATCCAATAATATTTTCATAAGAAAATAGTAATAATTATTATTTATTTGTTTAAAAAAATTAATAATTATGAAATTGTTCTAATGTAATATTTTAATTTTGCCTAACAATAATAATTAATTATTATTATTTCAGATTTCGGGGGGGGGGGGTTATGTTATTTTGATATTGGTATTTTCTTTTTATATTTATATTTAGATTATATGACATATTTTTTATATTATAACAATACGTCACATGTACAACGTACATGTAGTACTTAATATTTTGAAAGAGAAAATTTTTTCTCATTTGATCGTTTAGATTTTCAAGTATCCTTTATAAAATTCTTGATGACAACAAAACGAACATGATGATAAAATAAGAGAACGAAAGAAGGAAAGAGACAAAAAAGAAATTAAGCAACCCAAAGATGAAATGACAAAGTTTTCTCATTCCTAGACTAGTCCTTCATCATTTTTCTGTAGACAATATAATTACTATACAGACAGACGCAAGCTACAACAACAGAAAACCGCACGTTAACTCTACGGTTTATTCTTTCATACTCTCAAAATGTCTCTCTACATTCTTCAATAAGTGCGAAAACGCTGACATTCGATAAAACTATATTCCATAATAAAAATGAAAGTTGTTTATTAATAATTAATTTTATCATATTTTAAGAACACTAAAAATATTAACCACCTAAGTATCCAATTTAAAATATAGAAATCGGTAATAAAGTATAGTGATAATATTACTTAATTTATTTAATATATTATGATCAGTTTGAGTAAAATTTTCAAAAATATGAATTAACTTGTAATTATTTCAATATACATTGAATTAATATGAATAAATACTATAGAAAGAATAAAATATATTAGGTATTTAGTATTTAGATATTATTAGCCAATTTAGTAATTATAATTATTATAAAAGAAATATTATAAATGTACCTATTAATATAAAATTCAGATTATATATAATTTATATAATTGCTTACGGCTTACCAATATTTTCCAAGAATAATAAAAATAATATTTAAATGTGGAAAGGTAATATTAATTATTAAAAACTAATTTTTTTAAAAAAATTTTTTATAGTAATTAAGTTTGTAAATAATTATTGTATGTTGCTTAAAAATATTTAATGAAGATAAATGCAATATAGTTTAGTATTATTTTTGAAATACAAATTAATAATTTATGATACTTTTCCTGTTGTTGCACGTATTAGAATTGAATTAAAAATAAGACATTTTAATATTATTGATTTTATTTGATTCAACTTCAAATGTGCGTAATATAAAATTTAATAACTATTATGACAATGAACAATAAATTTTGTAAACATGACACTGTTTATCAAAACTAAGAAATAATACAAATTCTGTGCGTTCTTGATCTGAAAGTGAAGGATAATTGAAAAAATTTAGCATCCTAATTTAAATATTTGTTGTTAGTGGTTAGTCTGATTATATGGTTAGAAGGATATTAAATAAGGATACGCATACTGTATATATATATATATATATATATATAAGTATATTATATTATATACACCCACATAAGAAGACTGTGTTATAAATCAGAGACCAGACCAGAAGAGTTCAACATGAGCGTTGTTTGTCTTTTATTTCCTACTGGTCTTTATTCATTACGGTGCTCAGGCTCGCCCTACCAAACCTACACCCTTGTCCACGCCCTAATGTCACAAATGAAATTTACTGTCTTCCTCTTTTAGTAAACGACCCCAAGTCGTTCCACGGATCCAAATAGGCCGATTTCCTTATATAACTTATGTCGTTCATCCGCCAATTTTACCAAGAAAGTGACTTATACTTTTTCCACTCATTTTCCTTTTTTTACTCATTCGTACAATGTTGACATATTATTTTTATCATTATTTATTTGTTTTGTCATAATGTTTAAAGAATAAATGCAATCTATAAGTTTATACCATAGAAAATAATATATGCGCGTACATTACCTTAGCATCGCATAATATGACGTGAATTTGTTATACAATTTATAATTTGCCTGCAATATATAAATAATTTATGCGATATAATATAATATGATATTCCATTATAATATAAAAGACTTCATAATGGTTTCCATATTATTGATCAATGTATAAAATTATTATTTTTTTCTTTAATTTAGAATATATAAAAAAATAAATAAATCGTTGCAATTAAATTTAAATAAATATAGTAAAAAGTAAAAGATGGAATAGAGAAGTTATAATTTTTATTGTTAAATTGGTTATAATTTAAAACTACGTACTATATATTATATAATAAAGATTTTGGCTTATAATATTTAATAATATAATTTAATTATTGCAATAATTACATTTCATATAAAATATATATATTACATATGGTCAAATATGGTCAAATATGGTCAAATATGGTCAAATATTATATTATTATAATGGTTATTATTACTTTGTGAGACCAAAGGTCTAGAAAAAACCTACAGTGACCGGTAAAATGATGGTTTCTATTCGTATTTACATCATCAAAGTGAGACCATATTATTATTATTACTTTATGATTAGGTTAACTTTTCTTTTATATCAAATTTTACGTAGAGTTATGTTTTTCGTTTAAATTAAATATTAGTTATTTTTATTACCTATTTTAAAAACTGAACATGGTATAATAATATATATTATGATTATATTTCAGAAAAATGTACCTATAAATGCCCTATGTACCCTAAATGTATTCATTTTTTTTTAATGGACAAAAATCAATATTATGTTCGAATTTCACGTCCTCGAATTAAATTATTTTGAAAATGTTCACTCATAATATAATATGGTTCCGTCTAAAATATACACTTACAACGAATTGTATACACAATAATTATTGGTGTCGTTATGTACAAAAGTTTTGTTGTATCACACATTGATTAATCGTGTTACAATCATTTCACTTTCGAAAACGATGAACATAAAAATATAATTTTTAATTTATGTTTATTCATAACCAAACCACCCACACGAATGTACTTTTCAATCACTTTCAATATGATACTGATGTTTATTATATCAGTTATCAAATTTAATCACACTTCAATTATAGATTATAAATGATATATTAGTATATTACTAATACATATAATATATTTTTAGTAATATTGTCGATACAAATTTTATAAATCGATGAGCAATCAAATATCAATATTTTATATTTTTTTTTTTTTTGTAAAAATATTATTTATAATTAACATTGACTAATGACGAACTATATGAATGTATAAGTTAAATGTAAAATAAAAAAGGATTGCTTTGATTTATATTTATTTGAAATTATTTATTAATCGAAATCTAAATTCTAATCATATATTTTGACTTTCCAATTCTATTAATGACAAAAGAATACAAAAACTTACTTGTTGATAATCTCCATACTTCGTTTGGTAATCAAACACAAATAAATAGGAGTTCCTTCGATTAGCTGAATGCAGATCGGCAGTGTTAACTACGGGTGCTACAATTTGAGCGTCAGATAAAGCCTCTAATGTTTCATCTCTAATATTTACTGGATGTTGTATGGGTCTGTCCCAGTCTGTATATTCATTAACGATGGTCGCTAATATTTCTGTTAAATGATATCTGAAATCAAACAGTTAAAAATTTTTATATTTTTATAATATTTATCAATACGATAATAATATTCTCCATTACTTATAAGTATTTTTCACGTATGTTTTTAAAATTTTAGTTCTTCGGTCGGCTTCGATACCGTATTGAACGTCATCGCCGGTAAAGGCGAAAAAAGATTCAGCCCGTACTACGCCTAACATCAAATCAAATCTAGATATCCTTGAAAGTAATCTTTGTCGAGCTGATGGATTATTAAGAATCGCAGGGCCAAACCCATTAGCCAAGACTAATTCTTTTGGATCTTCTAGTGGCCTCCCAGGTCCAGTATCTTGATTATCTAACATATATTATTGTTTAAAAATTAATAGAGTCATAAATTATAAATTCAATATAATTATTATATCTATATTTAAACACTATGATATTTAAATTACACTTATAATAATAATAAGAATAATAATAATACGAGTATTAAAAAAAATAATTATAATAATATATTTTATAACATTATTAATTTATTTTATTTCTAAATATTTACGAGTTTATATTATATCTGCATAAAAATTAACTATAAAAAACCGTCGAAATTAACTATCAATATCATTAATGTAGACATTACAAAAATAATATAAGATAATTTAAATAATGTTAAGTAATATTATTCTTTGGTTAGTTAAGAGAATAATTTTGACTACTAATTGTATGCTAATAAATCATAAAATAACGCATAAATAGTAGTCGATTAAAATTTGATATGAAATGTATTTACATGAATACATAATATTTTGGTAGGCGCAGTTAAGTACTACGGCATGATTTACACTCCCAGATTTTAAATTTTCATTTTCAAATTGTTTTCATATATTATTTTTTGACTAAATTTAAGTTTTCAATTTATTACATTAAATTTAATTTTATTTGGATTTCAGCACTTTCAGGGCATTTTACTGAAATTAGACGCTTCCATAATTTATTTCATAAGTCTTTTGACATAACATCCTATTAGATGACTGTTGACTTATTTAAACCGGAATAACATAAGTTATTCAAAAATATGAAACTGTAATTTTTTAAATTATACATAAAAAAATAATAAGACAGTATAATATATCATAGTCAATATTGAATAATGATTTTAAAACTAAGGCATTGATATTATTTATATATTTTTTCATAATATATTTGTCAAGTGTTCATTCATTAATAAAAATAAATAGTTTAGGTATAAGTGTAATTTTATTAAAAAAAAAAATAATAATAATAATAAATAAATAAATATAAAGTGATAATGAAACAAATATTATAAAAAATTTAAAAGAAAGTTTCATAAAATCGTTCTCTGGTCACGTAAATATATGAGTAATAGCAAACAATTGATTCTTTTTTATATACCTATATATTATATAAAAAAACAAACAACAATCAGATGATTGTTAACAAACGAATTATATCCTTTGTATCGCATAAAATATAATGAAATAAAACAAAAAAATAAATAAATGAAAAAGTTAAAGAAAAATAGCTTTAAAAAAGAAAAACGTAAATAATAACTATACAAGCAAATAAACTAAACACATAAAATAACATGGATACAAAAATGTTAATCATTCTATTTTGATTTAATGTATAAATATAACAATTATATTGAATAAATCTATATATAATAATTTAAAATATTATATATTTATTAAATATTATAGTTTTAGATTAGCAGCATTTTTACAAATCCGATTATTAAAAACTAATCAGTAATATTCTATTGGATATAAAACTTCACTGTACATTATATTATAATTTAAGTCTTTCGATAATGATAATATGTATTTATTTTTTTAAACTTAAAAACGACAAATACCTACGTGAAAATATTATACTAAAATAATTTAACGATATATATTGATATACGATGTATGTTATACTTGTAAAGGGAAATTTAATCTCATATGTCATATTTTTAAGTATATCCTACGTATACAAATAATTATTAAACATGGATAAAAAGAAATGTAAAATGTCACTGGCATAATTCATAATTAAATATAAAAAAAAAACAACGTACCTAAAATCAACACGAGTTAAAATTATATGAATATTTAATTTAGTTTTTATAACATCGTATTAACTGGTCAAACGTTTATTTCATCAAAAATAAACTCATATTAGATGAAGATATTAAACTCATATTCACTTCCAGTTTTGTCTTTGGATAACAATAATTTGGTACGATACCCACATGCTGTTCGATCCAAGTCAAGACTGTATCAAACATAATATATAGCTTACATTGTTTTCAAACGATTATCCATTGATATACATAAAAATTCGCTTATTCAAAACTTGGCATTCTATAAACCAATCCCATTATTCAGGTCGACCTATCCGAAACCTCTCTGGGCCCATTAGCATGAACGATAAGAGCTCTCGTGGGATAAACAAAACCTCTTCGAGTTCCTCGAACTTTGGATTAAGTTTCTATTGGTAACCAATATTCGCCGAATGTGGTACAATATTCAACATCAAGAAATTTTGTTTTTATTCATAAAATAAAATTATCATTATTTATGTTTTTTAACAACTGATAATAAGTTAATTCAAATGTATGATGAAAGTGATAACAATTTTTATTATTACAAAACTACCTCGTGTATATTAACACATTTCGTGTTAAGTTTAAAAATAATACCGACCTTTTTTTATTATAATTCATATACTCGTATATATTAACGACAGTACAAATTAGAAGAATGCAGTTTTTTCTACGCTCATGCAACTATTCATCATGGTGTGTTAAAAAATACACATTTCTTCAAAAGAACTTTAAAAAAAGTTTTAACGCAATGCGGACTTTATTTGATTATAAAACAGATACAGTTGGCTGAGTTTTAAGTTGTTATTTAATACCGGATTACACCTGGTTTTGGCAATTTAAATGTCTTAATTTTTCATTCTCCATAATCTTTCATAATATTAATATGTGGTGTACAAATTTTACGAGTATAATATTAAGAAATAAAAATTAATTATTATTTTAATAAATAAATCCTACTTATCAATTTGAGTATTGTTTTTATTATTATAATATATAAAGAAATTTAGATCGTTGATCTAACTTATTTAGTTGTAACATATCACGTCATAAGTTATAATATTTTGTTTTAAAAACTAATCGATAATTACTGATAAATATTAAATTTATTTCAAATACTTTAAAGATTTGTTTATTTACGTAACATTAAAATCTATTTATCTATAACTTTAAATTAAACAGATTAATTTCCTTACTTGATTGAGTCCCGATTCGACCAGATTCTGAAATCCCCACGTCTATGATAACACCATCAACGCTAGGTCCAAATGCAGTAGTGAATTCAGGTACATCAAGGTGAGCGCTTAACAATTGTTCTAGAGGAGTATCTCGTAAACAATTGAGTATATTCAAATGTGGTAAATCTGGCGAACAATTGACCAATTTAGCTACCTGATGACCATAGTATACAGGATCTCTAACTAAAGAGAGTGGACTTAACGGTGAACCACTGAGTAATATTGCTCGATGAAATAAAACTAAAAAAAAAAAAAAAACAATCATTAAGATATTATATAATAAATTATCAAAAGTGAATAATAATAACATAACACAAATATATTCCAATTTATTTGATATAAATAAATAACTAATTAATATTAAATATTATGCCAGAGTTTAAATTGTTTATTGTGAAAACTTTGGTTCAAACGATTATTTGGTTTGTAATTTAGCTTTTATGTGATAACTTTTAAAATAATGGCATCCCCATAATTTTATAAAAATAATTTTTACCCCCTAATGACTTTAGTGTAATAATTATTATTGTAACGAATGAAGTATGACTAAATATTAAGGCTTAAAACGACAAAAACGTGACCTATATAAAATTATATCAAGATAGTGTTTCATACTTTAATATTAAAAATAATAATAATAATATATTTTTTACATTGGAATTTGATACTTAAAACGCCAAATAATTTAACATTATGATATACGGTATGTTCAAAACATGATCTGAATTTAAAAATAAATATTAATGCTTAAATGCTGTTTTTTGTGTTTAATATTATAAATTATAATATATAAGAATCTTTTATATTGAATAAGAATAAATTTGTCATGTTTACGAAATATTTTATTACAATAATCACATTCCTTTCCTAATAATTACATTTAAAAAAAGAATAAAAAATAAATAATTAAATCTAAAATATAATTAACAAAAAAATAAATAAATGAAAACAACTATTATTTTTTTTGTGCTTATAAACTATTTATTAAATTCATTCAATACGTCATTTTATAAAACTCCTATCAAAGGCTATAATTATCCAATGTATTTATTTTTATCAACTATTATTAATAAAATTTATAATTTTAATTTAATTTTTAATTGAGTATACAGGAAAAAAATGCAAATACGAAAATGTTAAATTATTAATATATTATATATATGGTATATAATAATTTTATAATTTAGGCGAAGTGAAAAATGTATCGTAAATGTATTCCATTGATATGTATCTTATTTTAATATCTGTAGACACTTTTAAACCTAAAATAAAAATTATATTTTGAGCGAAGCGAAAAATGTATTGGTTTTACAATAATGTGTGCATTTTTTTATTTTTTTTATTTTATGTCTGAAGACACTCTTACTACTTGAAATAATGCTCCGATTTTCACGAATACCACATGTTTCCAGTTGGAAAATGGATGTTGTTGGTACTTATTAAGATAATTTTTTAAATTTCTCAAAATTGCCCTTATGCGATAGAAAAAACGACGAAAAACGGCATTATTCACGAAAACTGAAATTTCGACGAATTCGATTTCAATATTATTCATGATAACTCAAAAATATTTAATTTAGAGACTTGAAAATTTTATTGGGTGTACTACGACTACAATCATACTAATTACTATCATAATTAAATATCATTAAAAAAAATTCTGGGACGTGGGGTGGAAACCTCTTACACCCCCCCCCCACGTAACTACGCCACTGAATTAGAGCATAGATAACAATATGCTGGTACTATTTATATATTATATTTCATATGTATTTTAGACAGGATAAGGTGATTAACATAATACGTATTTTTAGTGGACTACTATAACTATATTTTGTATTATATTATAAAAACCGTTTTATAATGCATAATATACGTAAACATTAAACATGATGACTTATGAATATTAATAATAATAATATACTAATACTGTATTTTTCAAAGAATAATTCGTTACTATAGTGTCAATGAAATATGATAAAGAAAAATTTCGAAATAATCTATTATACTAAAAAAATAAATATTATAAATAGCAATATAAGTTTATTGTTTATATATTAAAATTAATATAATATTATTAGTGTAGTATATAAAAAAAAAAATAATTTTTACTTTAAAAAATTAGTTATTTCATTGATTTTCTTAATACAATATACGACATTATATTATAATCTGATAACGATTTTCTATATTTTCTTAAATATAATTATTATTAAAATAAATTACCCATTTTACCTGTACATAATGTACTAAAAAAATATTTCATTTGGTAATTTGAAACAATTTAATAATTCATAGGTGTGTAAAATTTATGATTTCATTCAAACAGAAATTAAACTATCAACACTATTATAAAAATATGATTTGATAAATAAGATATATCATATCTATTATATTTTATATGATAATCATTTCTATTTATTATTAATATATTCATTGTATAGTATAAATTTATAAATATTCATTGTATAAAAATAATTATATAGGTAAGATAAAAGTTACACGTTTAATTATTAAATCATTTAAAAATAATAATAAACAACGTTGATACACGAATAATTGTAGTTATAACATTGTTTGAATACAGTTAGAATGTAATATTCGATAGATAACAATATATTAATCAATATTTCACCAGGTCTCGTCATTGTTAATAACAAATTATCTATTATTTAATATTTGTTCATATACTGCCTTTGAAATTATATGTTTGATGTAAATTGATTTGTATAGATTAGCAATACTAATTTAGTAATTTATACAACTATCGTGTTTATACGTGGGGCGTGATCTGATAGTGCGCACTGTCATTACAATATAATTCAATGATTCATTCGTAGTAAAATTACGAAATAAATTATTACTTTAAATAATACTTAAAAATATGACAGTCCTATTACTGTGATATTAACTTAAATATATTTGTAGTCATGCGTGTATTTTCAAGTTTCGAGTTTTTAAATTTTTAAATTTTATACTTTTTATATTCTAGTTGAATATCTTTGATATTATACAAACGGTAAAATATTTGCGAAAATACGATTTTAAATGTCGTTCTTTTAAAAATATTTTTTAGCAATAACATTACTAATCTTACGTTTAAGATTGCGTGGATTGTACCTTTTATAGCTTCATTTTTATTCATTGATAATGGGTTTTATATTTGTAATATATTAAAGCACTTATTTTTATAAAGAAAATATAAATGACGGTACAATCATCACAAATGGGGAAGATTTTTGGTAGTGAATTACATCATTGATAGTACTTTAGGTTATTTTTCAAATACATCAATAGTATCCTAAAGCGAAAGGAAAAATCTACTATAGACGGACGTGTTGAAAGAATCTCTGAAGTTATTATTATTCTGTTTTTTTTTTTTTTTAAATTGATTTTAATTATTTTACGATAACTTAATAAATATTAGACATACAGACGTGAAAGATTCTTTCAGAAAGAGTATACGTAAACATAGGTTAGGTTATTATTTTATAATCCTTTATTTTTATTAAAAGTATGTTCAATTTACTGTCTTTTATATTACATATTATAAAGTAATTAACAAAAAAAAAAAAAAAAATGACATAAATTAAATTTTAAATTTAACTAATTTCATAAAACGTATATAATGATTATAATTAATTGATTGATTATTATTAATTAATATAATAGTAAATAATAAATATTATTTTACATAATTTTATATTCTAATCATAATATATTTTATATATATTTACATAGGTAGTTGTCACTACAATTGAATATTATCTATTTAAAGTTAAACTAATAAAATGTTATAGGTACTGAGTATAATATAAGAGTAAGAGTTAAATTAAACTTTATTTACATTAACTTTTTTGATAAGTACAGTCAAAAAATTTTAACCATAATAAAATTAGAAAAATAAATAATTACTTAATGGAAATAGAGAAAATATAATAATTATAATATAATTAAAATGTTTATGTTACGTTTGTTATTTGTTGTTTATATAATAGTTTTTGGATTAAAACGCTGTTACTTTAATTAATGAAAAAAATTATCAAAATATTATCATCTATATACCTACTAATCATTGTTTTGTGTAATTAATTTTTGTATATATAAAAAAAACAAAAAAACCATCATTTTTTTTTTTTACACAATAATTAAATTTAATACACGACCACGGTAATATAATTATATTATATGGTGCACGTTTTAATGGTCAGTCGGAATAAAGACCACCAAGAAACGAGAGGAAGGTATTCGGCGAATTCGGAGAGTGCAAAAAAACGAAAAAAAAAGAAAAAAAAACCAGCGGCGTGCGTGATATTTAGATAAAGTGGCATTACTTAAATATATACCCGTTATTGCCCTGTTGTTAACGACCGCACGCAGAGTTCGGACTGGGCTGGGATTTGCTCGCAATAAATTTCGATGGTCCAAAAACCCGGGGAAAAGCTAATTTTTTTTTACCACACTCTGTAATGTTTGAGTGTGTGCAATCAGTGCTTCCAGTGGGAAAAAAATAAATCACCGCCCAGGGTTTTTTTTTTTTTTTATCCTTCGCCCCCCCCCGTGTGCGTACTGTCTACAACCACTCTTCACCGAACACAATATCGCGTGCTTTATAAAAATATGTCATTGCACAAATCAAGAAAATCGAGTGTTTATATACGTACATACAACATTATCATTTCCTATATTTTAATACGATATACGAGTATGGGTAGGTACTAGAACTTTTTTAATTAATATCAAAATATTGTACTCGCACGAAAACGGTAAAATTATACGTGTCAAGTGGAAAATAATATCAATACATTCATACCGAATCGTCGTTATTCGATTTTTTTCCCATCGTACATACAATATATTATATTTTTTTCAATAACGTAGTATTCTTTTTCTCTTTTTTTACACTAAAATTTAATGTAATGAATGCAAATGAAAATTTTTAATTCAAATAGAAAAAAGTAAAAAAAAATTTCTCATATTATTCGTAAAATATTATATTAAGTAAATATTAAATTGCAACGTTTATCAATTAAATTTCATATCAAACCGCATTGTAATTATAATCATACCTACAATTTTAATGTACATCGTTCAATTTAAATATTCACCGAAAATTAAAAAAAAACATTGTAATATCACTGAAATGTAACTATTATAAGTGTAGTATTATACAGTACTACGACCTGTATTATGTATTGATTATGTGGAAATTCATGAATATCTGACAGACAAAAACCTTAAGAGTTATTTTGTCGGTTAAGATTTAATTTTTCATGAATCCAGAAAAATTTGTAATTTATTTCAATATTGTTGCTGGAATAAAAAATAAATGCGATAAAATAAAATTTAATTGTAATCTATGTATTTGATTTATATTTTTTTTTTGGTTATCTTTATATTTTATAATTCTTAATTTTAAATATATTAATAAATTCATGCGTACGACTTCGCTTACTCAAAAAATATTTTCAACTGATAGCATTAGGAAAAAAACAATATTATGAAAGACGTGATAAATAAATATTATGTTTATCCAATGTTATAATAGTATTTTTACAGATGTAGTTAAACAAAACAATTTTATTGCGGAATCCCGCAAGGAATTATAATATTTATTTATTAAAATATTTATAGTCATGTTTTTTTAATTCTGCATGTTTCCGTTGGAAATTAATTTTCAATTTCATCTATGTTCAAGTAAGAATATTTACTTGTCGTTTGAAATTGATAACGTTTATTTAAAAAAAATTATAATAAAAAAATGAATCAGTCAGATCAGTCTGTGTTTAGTACTGAAGATGATAACATCGTTGTCGAAATACGTATTTACTAAAATAATAAAGTAAATTTTTTGTGGACTTGGGTTTTTATTTATTTATATATAATATCCACAAAAACTCTTCTTATAAAATTTAAAAAAAAATGAATAATGTAATTCATATTTCAAATTCGTTAAATTTTTTTATAGACATATATTATAAATGTCATATATTTTTTATATTTTTACCATATTTAGATCCTGAGCGAAGTGAAGAATGTATAGATTTTACAATGATGTATATTTTTTTTTATTATATCTGTAGAAACTTTTTTGACGAGAAATAATGCTCCAAATTTCACGAATAGCGAATATGATTCAAAAAAGAAAATTTACAAAATTACATTTACAAAAGGTACAAATCTAGATTTGTTTATAGTTGTTTAAAATTCAAATTTTTAGTGTAATTGAAAATCTATGATATTATTTTTATATTATGGCTTCTTATGATAATTTCTCTATATGTTTTCTATAATGTTTAATGAAATGGTAAATTTTAGGTAAATTTTATTAGAACATATTTCACATATTTCTTACCGTATTTCCAATCTTTTAGATAAATCTTCAGTTTAAATTTTTTTTCTATTACTTTTTAATGTAAAAATTTTAATAAAATCGATAATCTATATGTGATATTTATATGAATTCTGTTATTGTTTATTATTATTACCACAATTATGATTAATAAAATTGGCAATTTTGTGGTTTATGGTTTGAAAATTGTATTGAAGTTGAACCATACATTTTGATTAACTTAGTTCTAAAACATTGTGATTAAGTTTAAGGTTTCAATTTACTTTATAGCTGTTTAAAAATGAATAGCTATGATATTTTATATGGCTCCTTATTTTTTTATCAATTATTTAATAAAATAAGCAATTACGGGTTTTGAGGTTTGGAAATTTTATTGAAGCTTTTCCATGTACCTATTGCTAAACTTGTAGTTTCATAATATTGTGTGTATTGCAATTATCATTTTATTTTTATAGCTGTTATATAATCTTTTTTTTTTTTTTAAGAAAAGCTAAATCTAGTGTGGATAGGATATAAGTGTGAAGGGAAAAACATTCTATTTCAATTAAAATTTGAATGTTATGAAAATTATTTATCATTAAATTTCAAAAACGATTTTGAGCAAAATTTAATCAGATATGGGAATTTAGTAACTTATTTTGGGATTTTATGACCACTTTTACAGGTGATAGGAATTAATGACGAATTTGTTATTAAATATTTTATGATAACTCAAATAATATTGAACTTAAAGGACTTGAAAATTTTACATTATATTATATGTACGTCATTGAATTTTGGAACTTTTAAGGTGATATGAAAATTTAAATTTGTATGTATTAATAAGTAAATTATTCTTACATTTTTTTATTAGATGTTTATTAATTATTGTTTTACAAAAATTAGAAAAAATCGTGGAAAAATATTTTAAAAAAGACATTTTACCAATTTTACAGGTAATCTACAACAGTTTTTATAAATAAAATAATATATAATATGCCATTATATACATCAAACTTATATTATATCAAACTCTAAATTTCAATAAAGTTATCAATAATATGTCTAAGTCTATCTATATTAAAATTTAGTCAAATGATTATACACCTTCTTACAAGAGCTTCTTAACCCTTCTGTATTTTCATTCGGGCAGAGTTACCATATCGCCTAGAGACTTCATATCGCTATAATATAATATAAGGTTTAACAGCTTCTGGCACACAACCCAAGGTTTAATATTCAATATTTTTGGCTCATATGGTAAGATTTTTTAGAAATGTAAAAGTTCTTCTTGAATACATAAAATTCAAATAACTTATTCTTTATAATATAATATAAAACGATAAATGTAAAGTTACTTTTTCTTAGTTATTGAATATTGGAAAACTATATTTAAGTTCAATATAATACAAATAAACTTTGACGATTTAATATTTTATTAAAAATAAAAGAACTTTTGATATTATTTATACGAAAATACTGAGTAATTTACTCGTATTAATAGTTGAGAGAAATATATTTTAAAGTATTTTTTTTTAGTTTATTTTACAACCTGTTGCTGTTCGCAAAAATTTATATTAATGATTATAATTAACTACATATACATTAATTTTGATAAACATTTCTAATTAATTATTAATAACATCGTATTTTAAATCTGTTGTCAATGTGATTTTACATGTGTTGTTTTATTTAATAAATTTCGTTTGTACAATAAATAGATATTAGATATGTATTGCTGAAAATGTATAATACATGACATATTATAATAACCTGAATTGTTTTATTTTGTATTTTGAAACAATTTTATCCTAAGTTTAATGATCAATTTAAAAAGTCTACTAGATATAGTTAATTTAAATTCTTTTGATCTTCTTCAGAAAGATAATATTCAGTCAACGAGTTAATGATAATTTAAGGTTTAAGTGGATTGTTATTATTATTGAAAACAATAAGGAATTTTCGCAATTAATCAAATTATTTAATGAAAAATTATTGTACTAAAATTTTACATATTATAATACATATTTTAATAAGTATCAATAATATCAATATAACTCAATTGAAATTTTTTATTAGTTAGATAATTCGAGTAATGATTTTCAAATAAAATTTGAATAAAACAGGACTTTTAATTAAATTTTATGAAATTAATCGTAATCCCGATGATGTAAAATAATTTTTCCTACCATGATTATAAAACTTTAAAAATGACATAAATAAAGTAACAACTAGATGAAAACCGACTGAAAGCCTTTTACGAATATGGTACCTACCTAATCGGACCATTATTTGAAATAATTTATTTCTACCTAAAATATGTTTTCAAAACTTTGCTTTGATCAGAATATTTCAATGGATTTTGTATAAGTTGGCCAAATTAAATTCTATTCGGTTAACACATAATTATTTTTTGATTAACGATTTATTCCTACATAATATTATTCAAATAGAATAATAAACAACATTACATTAATTTATTTATAGTCGAGTGCAACTAAAATAATTACACGTTTTAATAAAATGATATAGGTAGGTATATTAATATTTTTTTAGTCGTGAGAAAAATAATATAATTATTATTATTAGGTATGCATCAAATGAAATATATTTAATTAATTTTTTTAAATAATTATTATTTTTCTTATGGTAGATTAATATAAAATATAATATATCTATGGAGCATAAATATAATATATATATTTGTTATTCTTTTTGATTCTTTTGGTTTAAATTGATGCAATTAGAAATTCTCAGCAACATTCCTTCAAGGTATTTTCATTACTAATTAATTAAACAAATAAGGACAGGTTTTCCGTTTCCGTTTGCATCTCATTTTTTCTGTTTACTCTGTTTTTCTTAATTATTCACGTTTAGACGGAATTCATTTTGTATTACACTTGAATAACTTGGCGGCGAATATAATCATTATTTCTGGATTTTTTTTTTTTTTTTTTTTTTACATTATAGAATACATTTCTCAAAATGTATAATAAAAATATAAAATACTAATTTTTATCTCGGAAAAATGTATTAATTACATGTTAAGTACACATATTAATGTATTGTGTATATAGGTAGGTATACAATTTTAAAATACATCATGCAGATATTTTATTTTAAACGAAAATTTAACATATTATATTAACAAACTCAAATATAATGTATGAATTATAATAATGCTAAATTTGTTTTTAAAGTTTTCGTAGAAAACACTTTATTGTGTGATGTCCAAACTTTTACTATAATTGTCAGGGTCTGTCGCCTTTTCCTAGTAACATGTCTTATCCTTAGAATAAGTGTCACTATTATGTTTTGCTTTGTCATATCTTTACTCAAAGACTTATGATACTGGTTGCCTTTGTTTATTCTTCATATCCTTTCACTGTATGCATAAGAGATAATAATGGTACAGGATGTTCGTCCATATATGGTAATCCGCAGTGTCCGTGTTTATTATTATTATCATCTTTGTCGTCGCAATCGTATTAAATCCCATTTTCAAAAGACCTCATGTCAAGATTAATGTCTTGAAAGTTTTCTCGGGAATAATAATAATGGTTGATACGTCTACGGTGAAATTTTTATCGTATCATAATTTTTCAAATATTCTATAAGGATAATATACGTAATATTATTATATGTAGTTTAGTAGGAATGAACGTATGCAACGATATTTGTAATACTAAATAAACTAGAATAACATTATGAACAATTAATTTTTTGTTATATTCGACACTAAATTTATACTGAATTATTAAAGTATAATTTTTTTTAGTAATATTGTAAATATAAGACGAAATTGTTCAAACATATAACTATATTTTATTTATTATTTTTTTATTTTTTTTATTATGTTG
Organism: Tetraneura akinire; assembly: GCA_021307375.1. Classification (NCBI taxonomy): domain Eukaryota; kingdom Metazoa; phylum Arthropoda; class Insecta; order Hemiptera; family Aphididae; genus Tetraneura; species Tetraneura akinire. Next base: position 8,252,060 of record JAIUCT010000013.1, on the reverse strand, counting down.
AAGTACTTAATTATATATCGTTTTTTGTAATGTGCAAACTTTTAACCGTTCACTAGTCCACTTAAACTGTGGTTTATATGTTAATGTTTAATAATAAATACTCAAAAAGTAAAGTATTCCTCTTTCAATTTAATCTTGTTTCAACTTTTTATAAACATTTACAATTTTATTTTTGTTCTTCACTTACAACTATTTTACACTATTTTTTTATTTATTAATTCTTGTTGAACTTTTCATCCTTAGTAGTCCTATATCTATATGGATTTATAAAAAATATATTTTATACCAAATGTTTAACAAAAAAAAAAAAATATGAATAAAGAATAATATAAAAATTCGTTAAATGAATAATTAATTTTTATTTATTATTAAATAAAATATTCTTTTATAATAATATTAAAAATCGTAATTTCGTATAAGTACTTAACAGCTTATTGTATCGCATTATTATCAGTTTAAATAATATATTATATTCTTACAATATGATAAATGAAATATTTTTGGAAAATAATTTTACTGTATTTGATTTATGTACGTATTATTTGTATATCTTTAATTCTAAAGATTACATATTTGATTAATTAAGAGAAAATTAAATAAACATAATGCATATATTATTATTTTAAACTATAACATAAATACGAGATTAAACAGTGTTATTTGTTTACGAGTGCTTTACAGTGTTATAGTTAATATCTTTCTTTTATTGATAAATAATGTATATTCCACAATATACGAGTATATTAACTGAATTATGTACAATTTTTTTTAAATTTTATAATTTTGTAATTTATTATAGAGAATGTTTAAGAATATTAATTTAACGTAATGCTTGAAATTTAATCGATGTAACGCAATATTACCATAAATGTTTGAATAAAATATAAGAAAAAAAGTATAATATCGAAAATTAAAATTTATAATACACGCGTGTCTCTGTCATCTCGAAAATATTTAATAAATTTCATTTCGATCGAATATTATATTATAAGTATAACAATGAGTGTCGCGATAATATTGTTGTTATATCGGCTACGTATTATATTATAATATATGATATTATCGACAAATGCCGAATATTTCTATATTTAGCTGTTGTCGGTTTAGAAACGAATCTTTGGAAACGAAATCTGTCAAACCGCATATTATATAGAAAATTTCCTACGGACAGGCGTCTACAATCCGGGGATAAAATACACATTATAATAATATAATATTAACATAATATTGCACACGGTGACGACGTTATATACGGACTACATAATATATTATTATTATTATTATTTTAATAATGCAGTGCTTACGGTTTAACGGTTATGCAATATTATACGATCGAAGACGAGCGCACGTCAAATTTCAGGTGTCAATAATATGTGAAACGTTATATTATTATTATTATTATTATTATTATTATTATTATTATTATTATTAATTTTGCAAGATGGTCTTTCACACGCGCTGCGTTGTCGCCGTCGAAGTGGTTGACGATTCGCGGCAGTCGGTTACGCGTACGTGCACGAACGGTAAATCACGTCGTCGTCGTCGGAGGGACGTTTTCCGGTCGCGATAGTGCGAGTGTATATTTTATATTATAATATAAAATATACACGCTCGTACGAATCTACTACGAGATTCTGGGCAAAAACGCGTGCGGTTCGCTACTCAACGTGAGAATATACGTTTGGAATTATTATGATTATTATTATTATTATTGCATTCACCTCGTACGGTAAAACCGAAGCTCTCGGGTCTGCGAATATGTTTGTCATTATAATAATAATAATATTATGGTTAGGTTAGGTTCATTAAGGTAGGCGACGTTTTTTTTTTCTCTTCGTCCAACGGTCCAACTATATTATGTAATAATAATAATAATATTATTTATACGCCCAAAATATTATCCGCGAGAATAGTGAAATACGAAATCGCGTTGATAAACCCGAGTTTCCCATTTCCCAATAATATTATGTTCGCGAAACGGCGCGATTTTCCGGATCGCTTATTACGCGTTCACTGGACACGCTTCGTCATCCTATCGCGTGTATCGTATATAGATAATATACTGTTTTCGGCTAATTCGCTGCCGCCGCGGAATGATCGGTATTGTATATAATATATTATATATATGTAATTTATATGTATATAATGTATATAATGTATATAAATGTACACGGGTATTGTTAACAACATGCGGATGAGCGGAATATCGTTGTCAGTGTATTATATACGAAATCGTTTCCGGTGACTATACACCGGAACGGACCGAACGTTACGACGGGTTACACGCACACGAATTATACCTCCATTTCCCGAGAAATTCGATCGAAACCGGCCAATCGTCGACCGACTTACACACACACACACTTGTGCAGAAACACCTGAATTCCAACGGTTTTACAAGTCATTTTATAAACGGTCCGAACGTGCGTCCGATCGTTTTATCGATCACGTCGACGACTATATTATTCTTATTTCTTATTATATTATACGCGAAACAACCACATGACACGAGCCGTCATCAACACGATCCGTTCGGCACACGCGAGTACGACCCATTACCATTACCATACACACATACACTCAATAAATCCCTTCCGCGGATCGCCTCACCGCGTCATCCCTTAAAATCGTACCCTCCGGCCGCACGCTCGTTCCGGGAGTCGTTCAAACGCGAATCGCACCGTCGACGTCGCCGCGTGAAAGGGAAAATGGGAAAATAAAGTAGAAAACAAACGAGTTTAAATTAAAAAAAAAAAAAAAGAATAATAATAATAATAAAAATAATTAAATTGAAAAATAAAAAAGGTCGGATTTATTATTTCGCGGTCCCGCGTAGTCTACGAGCACGGAATGAAAACAAATTCCAGCCTGACAAAATTTAATAATATATGCCGTGTCGGCGACGGGGCGTAACGCGAATCCCAACGTATAAATTATTATTTCGCGCGAGCGAAAAATGATCTCAAAATGAAAACGATCGATTGGAAACGGACACGTGTTGTTAAATTAATATAATATGAAACCGTACACGCAAAGGATTGCGTTTTATAAATTACGCGTAGGATGACAATTTATGAATAACAATAAAGTTATTATAATAATAATAATAATAATAATAATAATAATAATAATAATAATAATATTTATATTATTGTTGTAAAAACAATATTTAAATAACCTCGTATTAATAATTTGATATTGTTTTAAATATAAACGATGAAAAAAAAAACAAATACGATATTATTTTAATTTTCATATATAATATATTAAAGTGATTAATAATAAATAATGACACGTTTTACATTATAAAGCGATATTGTCAGAGTTTTAAATTGAAGTGTAGTGATTTTATAATTTTTATCGTTTGTACATAATATGTAGGCATTTTTTTTTTTTTTTTACGAAATATAAAATAATAAAGTCCGATTATGACAAACGAGCTCGATACAGTTGATTTGTTTTTAATTGGTTCCTATACGAATTTCATATTTTAGGCTATTTTACAAAAATTCTAAATAGAATTCATAAGATATTATAAAAAATACTATACTAAAAAAACGAATACTTTATTTTTTGACGATTTTAATTAAAATTATTATTTTAACATAATTAAGTGTAAAATTTGGTTTAGTACGAAATATTTTGAAACTGTTTTATGATTAATAAATAATAATAATATTATAGTAGGTACATACGTATATACGTAACATTTTATTTATTGTCATTGTTTCTTTAAATATTATCTTATAAATTCTCTAATTTGAAATACAATTTTATATTATTCAATATTAATAATTATAATATTTACATAATACATTTTTAATAATATATGAAAATATACAATGTGCAATTGCACATAAATAATTTCTTTTCGTGATATTTGTTACAAGTAGAATTTAATTATTTAATTATAAGATTTAGTTATTTAATTAAAGAAGCATATAATATTATGTCAATTACAGTTAAAATGAAATCTGTATTTTTATTAAGAATGACACCTTTCATGTTCAATTTATACCATTTTTTCAGTTAAACATTAATTATAGTTGGTGAAAAACAAATTAATAAAAACTACGAAATTAATGTATCAACTTTGTACGTTATAATATTATATTTCTTTTCATTAAAATAGTTTTCTGGTCACGATGTTTCTATTTTATTTTATTTTATTAATTATTTATAAGAGTATGTAGTTAAATTTTTTTTATAATTTTTTAAATAAAAGTTAATTACCTACGTATTATTATGAAAACATATAGAAAATCAAATTAAAATCCATGAAATAGATCAAATAACATATTATAGTTGATATTATAATGTGCATTATAATATCATAGGCGTGCGCACGGGAGCAGCAGATGCAGCAAATGCTGCCCCTGAATATCTTTTTTTGGACTGCTAATTATTAAATTTCATCAGTGATAAATTCAATTTTCATACCTAAATTACATAAGATTTGTAAAAAATTCGTTTTAATGAATGAAATATTTTTTAAACAACACATGATTAAATATAATTGTGATACTTAAAATTAACTATAAAATAAATGAAATTATGGGCTGGATTTCTTCAAAAATTGGACAGAATTTATTTTCTGCTGTCTCTGAATTTGAAATCTGCGCACGCCTATATGATTATAATATGTATTTTAACCTATGATATATCTACCAGTTACGTGAGATAAAATTATATGTTACACCTGATTCCGGTAGAAATATAAACATATATATACACATAATAAATACATTTTCGTGATTACTTCACACGAACAGAGTATACCACATTATATGAACGTGCGTAGCTCTTATCGTACTCTTAATTTTGGTAATTTAAACATTTCACCCTACCAAATTGTCCATTAGACTAAGTCGGTAGGAACTCTCTGAAATGCCATCATCATGTTACGGAAGGGAGGTGCGGAATGTGACGTGAGACTACAATTGTAACTCGAATTCATCTTGTGGCGCCATAGTAAAAGTTTTCTCGATACTCTAATGTGGAAAATTCCAAAGCAAATACGAGTACTAACCGAACGCACAATTAAAGAAATAACTATCTCGTCTAGATGAAATGTGAAATTCACCGCAGCATTTGTTTTCAGTGTACGTCGGAGAAACAATGAAGTGAACAAAAAAATAAAATAAAATAAAATAAAAATAAAGGGCTGTGTAAGAATTCGAATGAAAACAAAAAGGAACGACAACATATAGCAGTAAGGCCACCGACAATAAATCTGAGCTAGAATTTTACGGTCGGTTGGACAAGATCGACCCCTTCTCGGACTCTGCTTACGAATTCATATCACACCGTCTCGACCAGGGAAAGGCTAAAACCTTTATGTCTTTATAGTAGTTTATACCGGAAAAGCCAGTGGTGAACGGGGAACTGGGGTTATAAACGACCCGATAAAAGCCTTTCGCAGTCGTTACTAGTAAAAAAAAAAAAAAAAAAAAATTAATTATTGTTAATTACTTTATTGGTATGCCAAACACGATTTAATGATCATACTTTTTAAATATTCGTTTATAGTGAAATTTTATTACGTAAAACATTGCAATTTTGTATATCAAAATAATATATTTTATAAAAGTCCGATAAAAATTATAAACATAAATTAAAAATGTTCATTAACTGCAAGAATTTTATCATTTTGAAGTATTTTTTCAACTGTATATGTCAGCTGTCTCTGATTACTATTATTAATGAGTAAAGGTTATACAAGTAATATAATTATACAAATTTGTTTTATATTATATAAATAGATTCCTTTTTAAAACAAAATTATTAAATTTTTAATAAAATAAATAATTATATACAAAATTTAAATTATATATTGCGTCGATATTAGCATTTTTTTATTCTTGGTTGACGGTATTTAAAGTTAGGTTGAAGTATATAAAAATTAAAATATCCCATGAAGTATTCATGATGAGCAAACAATAATAATGTAATTCATAATAATAAATCTAGAAAAAATATTACATTTTAAAAATTGTATACTTTTAAACCAATAAATGCAATACTTGTTTAATATTTCGACCGTTTATAGCCGAATAAGAATATAATATAGAATGAGTACCGTTGGATACGTAAAATAAAAAAAATAAAATAATAATCTCTTGAAAAACAAACTTTAGTTTAAATAAATTTAGCAGATTTGGCACGATTCCTTTGGAACAACAGAGGCGTTTATAGTTTGTCTGCTTTTATAATATATCTTTCTGTCCCATGCACTAATAAATTGAATTTTTTTATGATATATTTATTTTTTGAAAATTCTAATCTTTAAACTTTATCTAGAATGCGGTAGTTTAAGTATTATATTCAAAAGAAGCCAAACATCAGCTCGCAGCAATTTAAGGAATTATAATAACTTTATGTAGGTATATCATCACATTAAAAATTACATTTTAATATAATAATATTTTTATAATGTGGTTTAATAATATTTAGCTAGCTAATTTATTTTTTATATATTTTACGATAAAATTATGGGTGTTCTAGTAAAATATAATATAATATTTAATGTAATATTATATTATAATATATTATATCATATTATAATTAGTTTCCCATATTTACCTGCGCATAGTATTTTAGTTGCATGTTATGTTTGAAAAGTATTTGTTTTATTGATCAATATCATGTTTTAAACCCATAAGTACATATATTGCACGTCGTATAAGTATACGAGTATATTATAGATTCCTATCGGGCTTAGTGTCTCAGTTTATTTTATAATCCTATCGATAACAATAGCGCGTATTACTCAATGATAATTGAATGCAACATCGGTAAACCAGCAATCAATGCCAATCCATTTATGGGTAAGTTTGGATAATAAAATTAGTACGCCCCAAATCATTGTTATTTGCACTATTATATAGCGGATATTGTATCTACAAACACATACTTCAATAAAATGTGTTGTGTGAAGTTTGATTTTTATTAATTATTCCCATTCACAAATACATTTATATTTTCAAGTTATAACAGTTACCATAATTTATAAATAATATTAAATATATTATTTATAAATATTGAATTATTCTTATAAATAAAATTATAATATATCATATAATCCAAAAAAATTCCAAAATTGTATCAATATAATTAAATGAAATCAATAAAGAAATGTTTGTATATTTACCGTCTGGTACAGCGGATGATGCCATCAAGAACCCTACACAAGCGGCCCCTGTACCGTGACCCATTAGTGTTACGTTACTGGGATCGCCACCAAATACGGCTATGTTCTCCTGAATCCAATGCAGTGCTGCTATTTGATCCATGAGTCCGTAATTTGACGGTGACTTTTGATGCTGATTAGAGTTGAGATTTAAAAATCCTAAAAATAAAATAAAAATAAAAATTAAGATATTGCATTTATAACATAAAACACAAAAAATATATATTATAAGTATATTTTAATATTAAATTACGTTAAATAATATAATAATTTCTAATTATAGAAATAAAATATGATAAACGATGGTATATTAAACAACATTGATTTAACTTGATAACTCAAGTTTAAATCCATTAGCTATTTTTTCATGATGTTTACTCTTAGGGACGATTGGATAGAACGAGGAAAATGAGACCTATAACCTATAAGGTCTTTTCTGTTTAAATAAAAACACACGACGGAGAGGGAAAGTAGAAAGACGGAAGGGCTCGTTTCACATTGAGTTCGTTTTTCCACTCCTCCAGAACAGTTAAAGTGTAGTATTAACACACGATTGTGACTTTAAGGTTGAGTGATATGCTATACATAATCCATGACAATAAATGCATTTGGAAATTCGGTTCACTAGGTAGTCAGATGATATCGAACAACAAAAATTGATGGGTAAAATAATTTTTGTCTTATCTGGATTTGTATTGTTTTTTTTTTTATTAATTTTTCATTTATTGAGGTTATAATTATAAATATTATACTGTTTTATTGATATATGTACTATATAAATATGAATATATTAATCGTATTAAATAGTCTCAATAATTTATAACTAATATATTCAAACGTATATCCAAATGAAATATTATAAAATGTTTATAATAAATATGATAATTATTTAAAATTGAATATTATTGAATATAAATACTAATAAAATGTCTAACTATATGCTTTCAAATTTTTAATGTTTCATGCTAAGCATTCTCTAAATAGAGTTTTAGATGATTATACTATAGTATGATATTTAACAGAATTGAACTAAAATAAAATAAATTGTTACAACGCAAAATTTTAAATCGTATTTCATTTTTATTGACTTTATTGCACATAAAACTAAAATTAATCGAGAAAGAAAAATACATTAACATAAATTCGTCTGTATGGTTGAATAATACAAAATTAGCATTAACATAATTAAACGTTCATATTTTCAAATCCAATTTAATTGTAATATAATACAAGAAATAATCTAAAAAAAAAAAAAAAATTAACATTATCTGTAATAATTATAACATCTGTAGACACTAGAAAGTAGGTATAATAGGTATATATTTCAAATTTACGTTTATAATATATGTTATTTATGAATGTAAAAATATAAAATATTATTCTTATTTACTACTTCCTTTTAATAATCTAATATTTCCATACTCATAAGTACACAATATAAATCGTGTAATAGGAGAAAAAGTTTTCTATTATATAGAAATGCAATCGAACAAACAAATATAATAAATGTGAAATATGATTGAAGCATTATTGTGGAAAAAACAAAGTGTATGAACAAATATCGAAAATGATGTTGTAAGAACAAAAAATATTTTATCATCACAAATTAATATTAATTTACCAAAACTATTAGGTATCTATTTATTTATTAAGAATAAAAATTAATGAATAAATACCTAAATAATGGTTGTAATATTTAAATACATTTAAGAAAACATTGGCCATAATTAGTAAAAATTTGAAATTAAATGGACTATTTAACTTTAGATTAAATTGATCTTTAGATGGACTTTATTTAATATAGGTATTATTATTTTTTTAAATATAATATTTTATGTGATAACCTAAATAATAGAGAATATACATAATTTTATCGTATTGAAAAAAAAATTTAAAATAAGCATTATAAAATTTATTTGGAAATTAATAAAATCTATTAGGTATTGTATTGGTAATAAGCTAATAAAATAAATATTATAAAAATAAAATCGTACAATATTTTTAAAGATTTAAGTTTAAAATTTTATTGAAATGTCTAATGAATAATTCATAAAATGCCTTATAACAAAAAATTTGATAATGTAGGTATCGAATGTGTAGCGAATGACAATTAAATACGAAGGCATTTGTATACATAACATTATTTTATGAATAATAACATTTATTACGTAATATCGTATTCTCTATGTGCTATAAGAGATTTTTTTTTTGTCTTATTCTTCTTCTTATTATTATTATTATTATTATTATTATTATTATTATTATTGATAAATATATAGGAATATAAAATGTTTTTTTTTTTTTTAAGTATAAAATTATAGAATACATCTTCTAGAATGGTAAAAATATTGTTTGAAAAATAGAAATAAAAAGTTGGTATTTCTAAGGAAGCTAACAATAAAAAAATACCATTCGCTTTAGTGTTACGAGGGCGTTATATGCTTGAGTGAAGTAGCGCAATGAACATAACCATCAATTGAACGTATACATAGGAACAACAAATAAAATGTATGATAACGTAAAACAGTTTGTGTTTCACTTTCAGTCCATATTAATAAAATTAAAGAGAGTGGTAGTTTTTGCGTACATCGTAACACTAATATAATACATAATAATGCGATAAGTAATACACCCAGTTCGCCTATAATGACTATAATATAATTCAAATTAAAAAAAAAAAAAAAAAAAAAAAAAAATGCAGAATTTAAGGTTAAACCGCGTTTATGTAATTTAATCAAATATTTCGAAATTATAATAAATAAATCACGTTAACTAAGTATTTATAAAATTAATTGTAGGTACACTTATTACCGCGTGTTACTCAATAAAATTGACAATTATTCTTCATAATTATTTGAACGTTTAAAACATTACAGCTTTTTTCTTTGACATTATTTTATATTATTATTTCAAATATTCCAATACATAGGTGATAGGGGTACGATTTAATTTTGTAAACAAAATAAATAATATTATTATACTATTTTACAATCATAGTATTTTCAAAATATTAGTCAAATTATTCCATATTAATGAAAGTAAATTCATATTCGTATAATGTAAAATAAATGAAATTGTGAATTTTTTATTGTTAAAACAATTATGTAAATTTTAAATTTAAAGTGGTTAAAGGGTATCGATCGTTGACACATTATTGATGATAAAAATAACATTACGTTTTGTGTGTCACGTGTTATTAAGCATTGTATCAATTATATAATATGAAAGTAATAATAATTAGTTTGTATAATTTTTCGTAAAAGTGTATTTTCGAATCTCACGACCCTTGAGAAATATAAAAGGAGTACTACATATGGCATTGCAAATCATTTTCTTTTACTCCGCCAAAGCGAAATGAAAACGAGCTTCTTTTTCACCTAAACAGTGTATTCTCTAGAGAGGCACAAAAACTCGCTTTTCAGAGATAGGTTTTCACAGACAGTATATAATATAGCTAGAAGGGCCGGATTGGGTTCTATTAGAAAAAAAAAGCACTGGTAAGAGACTGAAAAAAAGCAATTACTCGTAACAAGAAAACGGACGGCGTGAAGCTAAACGGATAAATCAATGGCAACCGCCCAACAACTGTTTGAAGACGATTGTTAGAATATCATTTTATTGGCGGAAATCGATTTAACTGAAATACATAAATTTATGGGTGAAAATTAATAATTCTACTTTATATTAAATGTAATTCATAAATATAATTTTTTTTTTGTTTATTTATTTATTTAATTAATGACATTTTTTTCACACACACATATTTGAAAAACTAATAATATCGTTTAAAAATTTAATAAAAATAAAAAATTATGTTATTATGCACAATAAGTATACTGTACACAGTAATAATGTTGTATTATATTTTAATATTTAGAATGATATTATGTTTAAGATTTCAAATTTGTAAGCATTCATAATAAAATTATAAAATAGAAATAGACGTACGTATCCATAAATTTTATTTTAATAGAGAAGCATTTAAATATTTACTTTTTTGTTTTAACGTATAGTTAATTATTCATTTTAAAAATATGTTAATACAATATCATAATTTTTATAATACCAAATAAATAATTTTGAGTGTCTATTGTACGTTGATAAGGGTATGGTGTGCTGCGAGAAATATTAAATTGAAAAATGTTGTTATCATTGAAAAAATATAATATTATATAAAATCACTTACATATAAATTATTATAAAATATGGTTATTTTTAAAATAAATTATGTTACATTTCCTTCGTGTTAAATTTAAATAATATATACATTTTCCATATATATCTAATATAAAAATCAACAGATAAAACAAATGCATATAATAAATATATAATAATATTTTAAAGTCGATCGAAATATTATGTAACAAAAATAATAAAAATAAGAATTTTTAATTATATAATATTAAATTGTAATACATAATATGCTGTACGTAATTTTTTTCAAATAGAGAATAATATAAATTTATTAAGGTATCAAATTCAATGTATAGTATGCACATGCACTAATAAGTCTTGTTGGTAATTAATTGATTTAAATTATATAATACCTAGAGTAATATCAGTTAATTTATAAATTAATAATAAATTGTTACTAATATTTTATAATATCTAAGTACCCTTAACAAAATCATTAATAATATAATTAATAATATGAATAGGAAATTTTTTTATAATGTATAATATGTATACACAATTATGTTTTAATAAATGATTATTTCTCACCGACTTATGTTAAATTTCGGATGTTATCAACTACTATTATTTATTTATAATTTCAATAAGTATTTTATGCTTCCATTATAACATTGTAAAAAAATATCCTTGGGATATTATTCCGCTAAATTTAATTTAATTATTATAGTAATCATATTAATTATATTTTATTTATATATTTATTTAAATTAGATGAAGTAATTATTATTATTCATAATACCTGAATTAATTGATGAAACTAAGAATAATGAGGTAACTACCATACTAAATTATTTATTTTATCAACTATACGTATGAAAATATTTATTTTTCAGTTAAATTTTTGATTAATATTAGTAATAGGATAATAATACAGTGATCTGTGATCAATTATTGTAGAGCTATAAATAACATAATATACCTAATCGTATAGTTAAAATGATATTCGCAATCTGATATGTGTATATTACAATATGCATACAATATCATTATTTTGTATAGGAGAGTAGTCTCGTTTTCATATTTGATTTGTCAGCGATAAATTTCTGGAACGATTAGCATAGATATCTATCTCTTGGGAATATGTTTAGAATTTCCCTTCTAATATATCGTTATATTAGTGGATAAAAATAAATTGACGTTATATATTATATTGAATGTTTTTGAATGTAGAAGTTGTTCTCGTAATAACTCCATATAATATAAAGTAAAAATTATGTTGGATTTTTTCAAGGAAAGATTTTTATCAGAAAATATTAAATTAAATATTATGCCACTGTTAAAAAATAAAAATAAAATAATCTAAATCCAATTATGTATATTTTAATTTAACAATAATGATGAAATACAATCATTATTGAAACATTATTTCTGTTTGCAGTTAAATAATAACGATAAAAATAATAATGTACTTAATATAACTTCTATATTTAAAATTATTGCAAGCACCTAATTATATTTTAAATTATTCGATTAATAGCAAATAATGTCATAACTCATAAGTTATAGGTACTTATAAAGTTATAAGAAAAAAAAATATTAATATCTATATATTTGGAAACTTTAAGATTCATTTAAATTGCATATCACTACATTAATACAAATAGAAACTATACATTATTGTCATTTTTTAAATTGTTTTATATAAAAAATAATAATAATTAAGCAAAAAAGCATTTAACATCCCTCTACATATTTTAATAGATGGTAAATATGTGTATAATGCAAATATTAAAATTTAATACTCTAATTTCGAATAATTTTTTTTTTTAAATTCGCGTTATATAAATATAGTTATCTACTTTATAATATACTCGTATAAAAATGTTACGTATTAATTTTTCTACAATTTATATAATTTAAAATTATATTATGTTAAAATTTCATTTCGACATTTTATTATTATTATTATTGAGATATATAAGGATTAGTAAGGTACAATTTTATACTTTTATTATTATAAATTAGTTGTAATAGGTAAATCGAGGGTGAAAAAAGGGTTATATAGGTTATAAAAAGTTATTTATTAGCAATTTATATTATTGTATTGCAGTAAATGACGAATATCCGAATTTTATACAATAAATCGAACGCATAGCTATTTATTTAGAAACGTTAATTTTATTTAGTACCTACCGTAATAAGTTATTTGGAATGTTAGCTTTCTTTATGTTTAAACAACGGGACAGCGAATACGATTCGAATTCGTTCCACAAAAAATTCATTGTCGTTTACTCACCTATCGCATGACATTATATTTTATTTATATAATAATAATATCTCGCAGGCTGTATGATGGTGCATAATATTTATATTATGTTTATATAATATGAATATACATACAAATACACACACACACACACACACACACACACACGCATGTAAATATTATATTAAATTTTTTGGCGTAAAGGCGGTTTTTCTTGCTTAGGAAGCGTTCTTTTTTTCACCGGAGCGGTCCAAGTTAGAAACGACATAAAACGCTTTTATATGTATATGCATGATCGCCAAACAAAAGCGACTTCCCTGCTCGTAACCACAATATCCAACCCTCGTTGGCCTGTATGCGATTTTTAATATTTATGAGCAAAGTTTTCGATTTAATAACGCTTTTTCAAGCCCAGTGTAAATGCGACGTGGAAAATATTGTATTTTACTCAAAATAATAATAATCATAATAGTATATGAAAAATAAAAAAACTGAACTACTATTCATGTATAGACATTGAATTGTAATACAATTTTATATTTTTTGCGACAATAAACATAATATAAAAAGGTGTTTTATTAGTGTATGCAAAACTAAATTTATAAAATAATTTAATTTAATTTATGATAAATTAATCATTATTATAGTAATACGTGTAACGATTAAATTAATATTATTTGCAAATTGACACAACCAAACACATGTAAAAAACCAATTGTTATTATATTAAACAGTTTACAATGAAATGTAAATTTTTAATATTCACTTATTATTATTGTTGTTGACTTGTTGTTGTTGTTATTGTTATTGTTATTGTTATTTGATATTATATTATACCATATTATATATTATTGTGTTATATGTTTTGATAAAAAATCATTATTGTTATACTTTATAATATAAATTGTTTACTCTATGGTTTCTAGTAAAGTATAGCATATTATTAAATTTGATATAGGGATTCACTAATTATAATTTATTTACCTTTTCTAAATTGATTATTAATTAACCAATTTAAACTAGTACAAGTATGTTTCTAAAAATTTATTAATATTAATTTATTACACCTTTAATAATTATTATAATTTTGTACTTCACCATCATATTAATAAAATATTTTATACATAATAATATTATATTATTAATTTTTTTATTTTACTATTTATTTCCGAATCAGTTTATCTTGACTAAATCTAAAAATAACCAATCGAGCGTTTAAATTTAATTAACATTTTGTGAATTTTAACATTTCTTTGGTTGTTTTATTGTTTAAAATTAAAACACTCCATCTAATATGTAAATTTTCGATATTTTAACGTATTTCCTCTATAATTATATTTGACTAAATTATTTAATCTTATATTGTTTATATATTAATGTCAATACAATTTTCATTAGTGATTTTAGAATTAAATGCATAAATTTAATGATATTACTTAAACTTTCGACATTTCTCGCTTATGTATATTGTTAAATTCTATTTTTCATACAATTCATAAACGATTAAATAATTATGACCTTTAATAAGCACGCTTAGTTGTTCATAAATAAACAAAATAGTATATACATTGTACGAGAATGAATAAATAGTTTATAATCACTGATTACTCAACATTTATTTATTTTAAAATTATCATGAAAATAGGAAATTAAAATGTGTCAAAAAGAAATAGCAATGAATAATACACAATGTTAATAATAGGTATATGATTATAAAATATTAGATTAAACTCGAAATCTTTAATATTATGTTTTCATTTCTGATACTAAAACGTTACCACAATTTCAATTTAATTTTCAATATATTAAATGTATTTTTTTATTATTATTATTTTTTAATGGGTTTTCTGTCAAAACGATGGACAATTTTTATTCTTATTTGACAATGAAAAGTGCGGTCAGAAGAAAGCAGGTAGATGCGTTAGGTAATACATCAACTTACGTATAGGTTCACATGTGTTTGCTGCTCCATTAGTAGAACTCCATCGACCATAACATATGTACCAATAATACACACAAATAAGAAATTTTGTTACACATATAGGTATACACATATTTTGTATGGAAAGCTTATTCTATACTTTCGAACACGTTCGAAAAAACACTTTTCAAAAAGTATATTGAGAAAGTACCTACCACATCTATAATATATTTAACCTTACAATGCATGTTTTATATTACTGTATGTAATACATAGTAATATATTACGTGTAAAATATATTAGATATTGTAAAAATATGTAACATTGAAAGTTGTAAAAAATTATAAAAAAAATAAAATTAAAAAAAAATAAAAAAAAATTATAAGTTATAAGCACTATAGTAATTTTAATTATTTACCCTAAAGATACATATGAAATATTTTTAAAAAATGCGGATAAAAAACGCTATAATATTTATTTAAAATCGAAATATATTCTATAATTGTTTTAAAATGTTTTAAAATAATAATTGTATTATTTTATTATATTTATTAGAAATTAAATAATAAAATAATGAAAATTTACTAATTTATTTGGAAAAAAATTATTTCAATATTTCTATTTGTATAATTTTTAATCATTAAAATTATTATTTTGAAATATTTGTCCACCCACTAAACATATTAATTTCTGTTATATTACATAATTATAAAGTTGTAATAAACAAAGGTTGTAGAACTAAAATAAAAACATAATGAACAATAATATTATAAATTACATTAAGTACAGTGGATTTTCTAATCAGTTGTGAGTTGATGTTGATCCTCTTCAAAGTTACATAATCTTGTTCAGTTAAACACTTGGAATTCAAATGAAAACGAAAAATAAAAAGATCTACATTTAAGTGGGAAAAAAATACTTTAATTATATATGCGTATTTGACCGTGCTAAATACTACTGTATTATATTGTGATTTTTTCTAAATAAACTTGACAATAATAACTTAATGTATAAAATGTTTTAAACGTACATTTGTCAAACAATAACATTGTACTAAATCGTGCGAGTGACATGTAGGAGTGACTTAAATAGTTTAAATTTAACATTATGATTAAAACATAAATAAAATATTAGACATTTCGCATAATTTATTGTCCATTATGGTTATTTATTGTATTGTTTTGAAATATAATCGTTCCAAAAATGTTATACATGTAAAATAAATATAATGATTTTTGAATATTTCACTGTTACATAATATATACGACCGTACATTTAATTTTCATACAATTTTTTTTTAATATACCTATATCAGAGTACTGAGATATAAGAGATAAATTCATTAATTTATATACGAAATATATTGTATAATCATCTTGCATGTAAATTGTTATATTTTAAAAAGTGATAACGCAAAAAAAAAAAAAAATCAGATAGATATTATATTATTTTGAAATGAAATTGTAATATACGAGTATGTATGATAAAAATAACCATAATTAGTATTTACATGCTGATGACTGATCAGTAATACATTTATATGGAAAATTTATGAAGTTATTACTTTAGAGTAAATTTTTTTTTTCATTGTGCTCTGTATTGTAGCGAAATCCGTCAATGAAAAATTCTTCATATATGGCCAACATAATAATATTATTATTATTACTACTACCTCTATTATCAAACAAAGGAAATAATAATATATACATAACATAATAATATTATGAATTTTATACACCCAATGTTGGAAATAACAATAAATAACAACAATAATGATGTACATTTTATTCTGATACATATTACGTATAAACATGACTGGCGTAGTATTGCAAACGACGAATAAATAAAAATAAATCAGACAGCACGACAAAGTAAACCGCAAAATAAAGTATAATAATATAACGCAATTTACATGTTCTGTTTGTATATGCCGTTATTCAGCTTTTTTCAGGGAAGAGGATTTCAATTTTTTTTAAAAATCAAAGTAAACTTGTATATTTCATATCATATCATAATAATAATACCTAATATATATTTTAATATAAGAGTCCGTACTCTGTACATATAATAATTTATATCGTAATAATAAAATGGTACTATTATAAGTAAACGTTGTGGACGACTTAAATATAACAAAATGTATACACACCGATCGAGATGTAGAGATCGAGTGTATAGTTTGAACTTTGAAAATCTAATCTAAATAATATTATATTATATGAATATTATCTCTAAAGAAAAAAAAGAGTGTGTATAAAATAGAATGCATTGTGATAATTTCATAACGTACTTTAAAGTTAGAAAATTGTTATTGAATTGATATTTACAGATGAAACGATAAAACAAAATTCAACCCCTATGCTTGATAGCAAAGCCACGCGATTACATTATAATATAATATAATGTTATCATGTCGGTCGTATAATAATAATAATAATAATAATAATAATAATAATAATAATAATAAT